>JAQFZJ010000517.1:0-23935 GCA_034695645.1 Folsomia fimetaria
TCATTAAATTATGACCAGTAGTTTTTGAAAAATTAATATTTAAAAAGGCGGACATATCTCAGACACACCCTGTATATTTGTTGCATTTCATATAGTATTTATTATTGTTATTCAGAGTTAAACCTGTATAACAGTGGAGACCAAAGAAAACTGCTACATCATACTCAGGATGATTTTCCATAGCTGAAAGTGGTCCAAGGGAAGGTGGTGTGTCTGTGGAATAGTTATCAAGCCCGGCAACTCTAACTTGAACTGCTTGATTCATTGGATACTGGTCAAAATTGACTGCGAAGTTTGTAGTTAAGTTTTTAAATCCTGAGTACATCTGATGCACCACTCTTTGGATGTCTTTCCTTGTTGTGAGTATTACATGACCAAAGGAGTTCCACTTCTGGGACAAAGACGAATAGTACAACAACAAATTTTTTGATGGACCCCAAACGTCAGCAGTCCCAGCACTGGAAAGCGCTTAATTTATCAGTAAAAAAAATGAAGTTACACAACTTTGTGAAGCATTACAAATAAAATGTGATTATTTCGTGCTTACAAGCAATATCACGATTATATTTCATCTTTTGAAGATTTGGTGTCAAGTTTGGCATTGTCAGCGACATATTTTGTAGAAACTGGTCAAAGTTTTTAGAGAAAATATCACTAGGAGTGAATGGATATGGAGAGTCGATTTGTCTTGACGTTGCAGGCTTTGTCTTAGCCTCAGTCCAGATTCTAATCATGGTGTGATCCGTATAAGGATAAAGTTGAGCGTCAACCCGTCCATGTTTCTGAACCAGAGTGGCCATTGAGTACTTATGTTTTGGGTCAGCACCGTACACAACAGATGCGGGGATGTGCGTTACCGACCGACACCGGAGATTGTAGTTGGGTCCGATTATGAGGTTAACTCTGGTTATGAATGCTCGACCAATATTTACCTTCAGTAGGAATTTTTATTTTTGCCTGTGGTAATATAGAATTGCCATACCCCCTTTATCAATACTTACCAGAAATGCAGCGGAATCGCGATCTTTTCTGGTAAACGTTTTTATTGCATAACGACCTTTGTCGTTATCCCATACCACAGCGTCCAAATCAGAGACTAGATTGGATACTGAACCATCTCTAAATTGTGGGTGAGGTCGAAGGGCGATTCCTGTGCCGTGTGCCCCAACTGAAAGTGTGCCACCAATGGTGACGTTTCCCACTTCAGTGAATCCGAAAATGCCGAAGCCATTGTACTCCAAGAATGTTAAGAGATCTTCCCAAATTGCTCCAGTTTCCACACAAACTAGGAAACACATGGCAGGTCAACTTACTTTAAAATCATGTATGCACTGCTATTTACGTACTTATTATACATTACCTACACCCTTCTTTGTTTCATTAAGTGACATTCTATGTAAGTCTTTTGTAGTATCTACCACAATAACTTTGTCACAATGCATATCCCGTTGTGACATGGGCAAAGTTATGGGTGCCCATGAATGTCTAATTCCGGATGGACGGAGGGTAAAACCTTCAATATGAGCCCAGTTTGCAAGAATAACAACATCTTCTGCATTGTTTGGTGCTGCAATCCATACTGCTGTCACTTTGAGTTCTTCATCCCAATTTCGAAATTCTGATAGTTGAAGTGAAATGCTGGAAGGAAAGTTGTGTGGTATCTCACAATCCGAACGATAATATGCTGCAAAGGAGAGACAATTTACGGAACAAATTAGAGAAATACGCTGATATATACATACCATCAATTACAGAAATTGCTAAACACAATATTACGAAAGACACAAATCTAATCATATTTTATGCAAGTGCTGGAATAAATTCAGTAAATATATTTATTATTTATTTGAAACTTTGTTATTAATCCAACTCAACTGTTATTGCCAGCAATTGAATGGTTGGTTTAAAGTAATCCGACAAGTGAATATTAAGAGGTTCAGATCACACACTGCAATGCCCTAATTGCGTTTGTGTTTCTGAGTTGTTTCAATAATCAATGTATTGGAATTGAATATAAATAGTTCTTAGACCACATTAAACACATTTTGTATGGTAGTCACGAATAATGATTTAGTGTTTTGCTAATTACACTCGATCCTCTCCTAAATGAGTTCAAAACGACAATTGATACAGATTTAAGGTTAAATGAGTTGATCAGGTACACATTTTCATAATATTTAGCATTTATTTGTGGACTGATTTTCAATCCACCATATTATAGAAACGGATCAGCCACATATATTGTATTATATTGTCTATGTATGTTGTATTAAGTAATGCCTTTACCAGACTGGTTTTAACTGAGTTTATAGTTTCCATAATTGCTGCGCGCATCCGGTACAAAAATAATCTGCATATAAACATGCATATACCTACATATAATTTCAACAAAATAAAATAATCAATTAAATTGATAAACTTGTAGTCATTGAATTTCTTACTGGAAGCAATTAAAACCCAAGAACAATAGACGCATAGAATAAATACTTTGTAACTATTTATGAAGCAACTTTTGTGAACAGGACATAAGTTAAATTTTTTAACTTTCATGAACAAGCCATCGCTAATTGCATACAAACTATCTGTCAGCTTTATCACAGATACATAGCCCAAATAATACCCGATTAAAATTCAGTCCTTATTTCCAGCTAAGATGGGGTACCGATAAGTACATAAATATGCACCTTAGAAAAATTTTAATAAATAAAATCTCACAATCGACAATTTGGCAATTATTATGCTCTTTTAGTCAATCATGCAAATACAAGTCGGGAAATGAGATAAAATTGAGATTTTTGTTTTCATAAACATAACAGTTCGAATACAGCTTCTTGTTGCCAAATCATATGCATTTATACCCAGGTATATAAATGTTAGTGGAAAAACTTCTTGAGGGAAAAGAAATGAATGGTTTGTGACACAATTAAGTGATATCTGCACGAAAGAACGATTGTCATTGCATTTGTCAATAGTTATACACTTTTAAACGATTGGACTGGCCTTATAAGACGATCTTGCATATTTAGTAGCTACTGTTAAGAAATTATAATGATTAAAAAAGGATTTGATCGAATTTGACCGAATTTACCTGGAAATATAAAAGTTTACAGAAGAAGCAATGTATAGATAGATCTTTGCCAACGACTCAAATGACAATTTCACGTGACTGTAGTAGAATACATCAGTTTTATTGACAATCAACAATTGTGTAACATAGGTAACTTGATCAATCGTTGTAATTCTTCGGTTTTGGATCAACTTGGTTGTCTCACTGCTTTGCATGCAAAAATATTGTACACTGTTCGAGCTTGTGCGTGTACATACAATCATTTCACAATATCTGTAATCTTTTCCTAGCCCAACTCTATGAATGGAAATGCATATGTAGTAATAAATGTTTTTTTGGTCATTTTAATCACAATAGTTCTTCCTAATTTTAGATAGAGTCGCAATACAGCCGAAATTAGCAAATAAAAATCAACTTGCCTACGATTTGTCCGTGATATATAAAGGCAGTCCACTCGAGAAATGCCAATCTTGCTTTGCCGTGAAACACCGTGAACAATTATCTGCAAGTCTAACGAGTCAGTAATCTAAAACCTTCAAGTTTTCAACAGTTTTCACTGCTATTCAAATTCCACAATGCCTGCATACCGAATGGTTTATTTTGACATCCGTGGCTTGGCAGAGCCAATCAGGTGGATGTTTGCTATTTCTGGTCAAGCATTTGTGGACGAGAGAATTCCTTTGGATCAGTGGCAACGTGAAAAAATTCGTGAGTTTATAAAAAATCTTAAAATTATGTATTCTGGCACTAAAAAATTTAAATGCTTAACAGGATTCAGCGAACATGTAGGACAACTCCCTATACTGTTCATTGACGACGTGGTACTTACCCAAGTTCACGCTTGCATGCGATACGTTGCGAGGCGTTTCGGATTCAACGGAGCAGATGAGAAACAAGAGGCTAGAGCGGATGAAGCTACCGAGCTGATTTATGATCTCAGGCTTTGTGAGTATCAAAATGTAAATTTTTCAGATCCGATTTTAAAATCTTATAATTGCAGGTTGTGTGGCATACAAGGACTGTTTTGAGTCGGCGAATCCAGACTTAATTCGTCATACGGGTACAATCTTGCATGACAATTTTTTAGCAGGCTATAATAATTTACATGATTCATATTGTTTCGATAGTATTCCGAGATTTCTATAAGGAACCCAGCATTGTAAAGAAGGCTCGAATGAGGAAGCATTTGGTAGAAGACTATTTTCCAAAATACTTTACCAAGTTTGCTGAACTTTTGGAAGAAGCTGGTGGGCAATGGATTTCTGGCCCACAATTGACATATGCCGATCTTTGTCTCGCAAATTTCTTGGATGTGGCAGAGAGCATGGTTAATCCGGATGTGTTGAATGCATATCCGACACTGAGACAATTGAAGAAGGACGTTTTTGCCATTCCAGAAATTCAAAAGTTTATCGAAACCTCGATGAACAAGACGTGCATGGTTGGAGGGTAGAGTATCCACCATTATGAACAATTTACTTATTTCTAATAAATAATCCGTCCGCGACATTGTTGAATTGAATTACTGTAGAGAAATCTAAATTTTTTGAAAATGCAGTAATAAATAATTAATCCAACATAATCAAATATCAATAGTCATACAATGAAGTTGTATCAGCAGAGCCATGTAAACATCATAATATTTATTTATCGCTTTGAATTACTATTTCTAACAACTGATAGTACTCCGTAAAGCTGCAAATCCTGTTCAGACAAATCACAACACTCCACACGAATATTGTTCAGAGCAGTATCGTCCCCAACTTTACATAGGGAAATTTCAACAATACGGCGACATAATATATTAAACAACATTAAATATAAAATAACAAAACTTACAAATTCCTTGCGGTTCTTCAACTTGGGTCTGCAGTCCGCAGATGTACTCATGACTGTCACAAATCCTGGGAATGCAATTCCAATCCATTTATTTTATATCCGGATTACTGCAGATACTTTTACCTGGGGTTAGTCCATTCCCCCCATTCTTCCCCATCCAACTCTATGAATCCGTCGAGACTTCCGGCACATAAGATTCTGAGATTATTTATCGCACTCTCATCAACAATAACGGTGCCTTGTTCTTCTGTCCGGGTCATGAATCCAATCGCGTAGCCATGTCCATTGCATGCAAATATATGCCCCCATCTGCCCCAACCACACTCGGAAGATGTAATGGTTCCTCCAATGGGTTCTAAAGTCGATTCGTTGCCACAAATGAATTTCACTCCATTAAGGCATGTATCATCCGTGAATGCGTTCCAGTAATTCCATGGCTCAGTTTTTACTTGTACGGCGACAACTGTATAACACATTCAAATATAATTCCCTCAAACCTCTGTAATGATAAGTGCTAATCACCTTTTGTTCCAGAATGACATCTCTCAAAGGTTCCCCATTTGCCAAGATTTGAGACTAGAGGTGATGTTAGTATTTGCGCAGCATGAATAAATCCCACCAAATTCATGGATATGAAGATTCTAATACAGAAATTGTTCATGGTGAAAATAAAAATTGTGGTAACTGTAACATACTGTGATAGGGACTGTCCAACTTTTGTATTGCATATTCAAATGCATTATAAGAGTAAGTATCGGTATAGTAAGGTTTAAGGTTGGTATTTGACAGAAGAGATTTTGATTAAAAATGATTGATTGTGGGTTATAGCGAAGTAAAATTAAACGCAAATCAAAGCGATTTTAATTGCGTTTCTACCTTTGCCTCAAAAATATTAAACTTTATTCATCTAATATAAATATTTGAGTAATGCTTATTAATTAATCCTTATGAAAACACTGATTGTTAGATACTTAGTTACAAGATTAAATAGATATCGTATCTTCCATTCATGAGAGTTTACTGTTTTTATCACTCAAAAAACCAATAAAAATTGCTAAAAAGTGTGTAATAATAAAAATAATGTTGACTAATTGCGAATAAATAAATTAATAGATGGAAAGGTGTTGATTCATATTTAACTACAGATATGTCTAACAAAAGAAAATGTAGAAAATCGGCGGTATCACCAACTATGCATATTTCACAGATTTTGGAAATAGGTATATAGCAAACGTGTAAATACATTTTCAATCTTAGTTTATTTTAAGTAAATCAATTTTAGTAGAATTCAGAAATATATCATTTAACAATATTTATAAATGTATGTATAATATCATGAAGGTCGTTTTTTCACACTCAACTGAATAGTTAATTGTTCTTTTCATAATGACATTTTTGAATTTTTTAGAGAAGTTAGTACATATATTTTCTTTTTTTGCTTACCTTTAAATGAGATATCGTTGCAAATATATATTCGGAAATTGGATATAAATATCATACTGAATGAAGCGAATCAAAATAAAAGTTGGTTGATTTGATCGATTGAGAAGGCGATTAATCAGGAAGATTGGATTTGTTCAGTGATCCAATCCACAAATCTTGCAACATGAGTATAGATTCCGGGAACGCCTTGTTCATATACGAGTAATTCGATCATATAACCACATTCAGGAATTAAGTACTACTTACCATAATCACCACAACCAACTCCCCAACTGACAATCCCAACTTGTGTCTTGGGATAATAATCAGAGATCACCAACGGTCCACCCGAGTCGCCCTGTACAGATAAAAAAGAATCGCTACACTTATCGATTAGGCTTGAAATTGCATTAAATGTTTTAAAAAACCTGGCATGCATCCTGGTAATGATATTTGGCGTTACTAAAATACACGGTCACGACTCGTGACTAGACCAATCTACCGAATTTTGGTAGTCAGTGTCAGACTTCAGACTGTCATGTCAGTGTATAAACGAAATGCACTAGACTCAGCCCACGATTTTCTACTCAATAAGGCTAAATTTTGAAAAACACTTTCACTTTGATCATCCTAAAGGTTATATTGACGAAATAAGGAGTCACAAGTGAACAGATGTGGCGTTAACCATATCCTTTGTGATAATTTTACTCTTTTCAAGTCCTTATATTAGAAAATGGTGAGTTGTCATGTTAGTCTAGGGCATCTTGTCCGTGGACACATACAAATGATGGACAATAAGTAAGTCTGTTTCCGTGTATTTTAGTAATACCCTGTGATATTCTCCTCCTGCACAAATCATATTCCGTGTGATGCTTGGGTGCCTGAATTTGCAATACGACCAGCGAACAATGGAAAGGTCAAGGTACATGAGATTTTCTGTGGTTGGTCCGCCGTCCTCAGTTGCACCTTTTTATTAGATAGATATAAGATAAGTAGCATTGCAACAAATAATTCTTGTCCGAATTTTCATTTGACCGTCTCAATAATACCCCAGCCAATGACAGTGACCCTGGTTCCCTCAGATGGTTCTGAATGCAAAGGTGGTAATCTTACAACATCAATGGTGTTGCTTAGCTGGACTGGTCTCTCCAACTGGTATTAATAAGTATTACAATTATTGTGACACTTTGCAAGTTTTGTCCGTATTACCACAAGAATGGATAGATCGAAGTCTGTGATTTCACTATTGAATTGAGGATGTTGAAGTATATTTGCCACCTTAATGACCACGCCATGAAATTGTGAATTCGTCGATCCTAGTCGCACAGATATTCTATGTGGGATCTGTCCATTGGTGCAGTGCCTGTAAAATTGAAATGTCGTAAGACGTAATTTAATTAAAAAATTAATTCTCAAGTTGTTTAATCCAAAAATTGTTATATTATCATACGCCGCTGTTAGAACGTGTCGCGGAGAAATAAGTGAACCTGCGCAAAATTGAAAGTCACCCTTTAGCATTGCAACTTGGTATTTAAATTGTCCTTGTACTGCAGGCCTTCCACCTAAAATCTTGTGAACTGGAATGGTAGTCGAATTGTTGAAGGGTATCTCCGTGAAGGATTGAACTGTTGTACTTGTACCGGTGACATTATTACTCCCTATTATATAGAAATAGTACAGAATTTGCGTTCAATCCATTTTTTTTAAATGCTAACAAAAAAGAAGATCATACCCAAAGTTCCTCTAAAATAAATACTGACGAGCAATGAAAACGCAAGGTTGTGGATGACCATTTCAATGTGTTAATAATGCCAGTACGAAGCAGTCAGTGGCCCATAGTTTCTTTCAAACATAGAAATGGTATATTTCGGAATTGAGATCACCGTTTTTTTGTCAATGCATAGGCATATGTTTATCACCGACGTCACCGAGTAAGGGATAACTTGTTTTGTAATTGGAATTTGAATAGAAGTTTGAGTGAGGCAGATTAGCGGTGCTTATGTATGTTTATAATACCTGTTTCAAAGTGTTGGTTCTCAATGCAATAAAAAGTAGTGTGACAATTTGGATCGGGTCCTCAACCAGTTTTTGAAGGTCTATACGGAGCAGCGCCTAGTAGGGTGAAATACATCATGTAATGGCATTTTTAAACACGTCCATTTAGATTTAAAGATGATTTCCAAATTAATAAATCCGAATATTCTACCCTCATTAATGTTTAATTATTGGAAAGTTACACCTTTAAACTGCAAAAAAAACGTTATCAAGGTTGCAAATTTTGAGTAAATTGTAATCAACCAAACCACTACAGAAGAAATTTTAATGGATTGAAAATAGTACATAAAGAACATTTTGCTTTTGAATTGCTATGAAGTTTAATTTGTCTTTAATGAATATCACATCATAATCCAGCATTGGGGGATCGGTGTCAAGATTTATGATTATTTGATGTGTGGTACATTATGTAATGATTGCCTAATGACTGATGCATCATACCTAATCAGCTCGTCTGTTGTCCGATACTAAAATTTATGTTGTCAGATTATTAAATGAGTGATGTAAGATTATCCAGGGTTAATTCAGATCCGCGCTGAACAGTGATTCAAACATAATAAAATTAGGTAATATAATGTGATGGAGCTGAGCTGTGAAGCAATTAAGCATAGCTCACTTTGTTGAGCATCATATGACTGCATGACTCTAATTGTATGACTAACTAATTATACTTTTAATGTTCAATTCCAAAATTAAGAACGCATCCAGCAAATTAAAAAACGTTGGTGATTTATTCAAGTCAAGTTATTTGTACCAATGCCCCATGTACAAGGTTATTATGCTCATCAAATAGATAAGACACAGAGAATGGTTTACCCTCAAACATCAGCGGATACCATTATGGACTATCCGCCCACATGATGTCGTATGAAAGATGCGATGTTGGCCACCACTGAAGTTTCACTTTTTCCGTCTCTTGAATTTCTCCAGAGTAATGTGTAGCACGGTAGACAAAACTCCTTTGTATTTCTAATGACAAAATGGCAAAATGCTCGTCAAGTTCAATGTCAAGGCCAAATTCTTCTTTCACCTCACTGCATGTTGTTAAGTAATTTGTAATATATGCAAATAATAGTGATATTGAAATGTTGTACCGTTTTGCAGCATCCACAATTTCCTCAGATTCTTCAACTTTTCCACCAAATCCATCCCAGAGACCTTTACCCAATCCTCGTTTCTTGAAACCAAGAAGAATTTCTTTTGTATGTATCTTGGTTGATAATGAAAGTCAGGGTGAGATGTTTTACTGTCATTGTAACTACTTATGTGATAATTTAGTTATTAGCCAGATATGAGTGCATTATGATCAAAGCCCATGCAGTATTTACTTTGTGCCGTACTAGGTGGGGCAGTTGATATGTATAATAAAATCAGAATGGGAAGGAGATTTATTACACTGTTATTTTCGGGATAAGTACTTTGATGAATTGGTTTGGTAGTGCATAAATTTGAAAGTCATAAATGATTACTTTTAGTTTGCAAGTGAAAAGTTTATTGAAACGTGAGAGTAAAAGTAAGACAACAGCATTATGTTATTTGAGAAGAAATAAGACAGTTATGAAAAATGAGGTATACGTATTAAATAATATGCATCTTCTTAGCAAGAGTTTTTGCATTCAACAGCCCAAGACCAGTCGCAAACATTGAGTTTGGAGTTGAACACAAGGCGAGAGGAGCCATTCTCGATGGCGCAATTGTGGAGGACGGCCCTCAGGGAGTGGTCGTGATCCCAAGCGCATTGGTAGAAAGAATGACAATCTGATGGGTTGGCAAAGTACTGACCAAGGGAATCACACTTGACAGCGGGACACTCTGGTTCCGGTTCTGGTTGATGGCAACCTGGATTTCCACTGCATTGGTAGCTCGTAGGCCAATCGCAAACATCCAACTCTGGGTTGAACACAAGTCGCTCTCCAGTGGCGTTGTTCATTATGGGGCAATCGTGAAGAACGGCCCTCAGGGAGTGGTCATGGTCGTAGGCGCATTGGTAGAAGGAGTGGCAGCTAACGGGGTTCACAAGATATTCACCGAGGTAGGAGCAGTGGGCTTCGCAGCCTGGACCTTCTTCTTCAGAAGAGGGTTCGACTGGAGGTTCCGTTGGCACGACTTCCTCAGATGAAGGGGCTTCAGTAACTACTTCTTCGGATTCCACGGACTCGGAAATTGGGGGCTCAGTGATGATCTCCTCTGATTCAACCGATTCAGAAATTGGTGGCTCAGTAATGATTTCTTCTGACTCCACGGATTCGGAAATTGGTGGCTCAGTAATGATCTCCTCTGATTCGACCGACTCAGAAATTGGCGCCTCAGTAATTACCTCTTCGGATTCGGCTGATTCGGAAATTGGATCACAATTGTTTTCCTCTTCATGCCCGATGCAGCCCTTGTGTTCGGAACTGAACCAGGTACCTCGTTCGCAACTCTTAAGCTCCCAACCACTTCGTTCGCATTCTAAATAACGTCTTGAACTTCCGAAGAATGTGACCTTCAAACCGATGTTCTTTCGACCACAGGGCAATCCCTTCTCTGGAAACATAATTTACATTTATTAGAAATTTTATTTGGATGATTAATTGTATGTTACAGGTTTCTTTTATTACCAATAACTTGCTTGTCCACGCTCCTAGCAGCCGCACAAGCGACCATAACCACGAGTAAAATCAGAGCAGTTTTCATTTTGGAATATGTAAATATCGCAATCAAGACTAATGTTGCTTGCGATGTGAACAGTTTTCGATTGTAAATTCATAACTGGAGTAAATGGCTTTTATATTGCCATTTGATGACGATTTCACTGCAAAACCAAATCGTTGATGTTGACGCGAACATGGATTATTGGATTTAGGATTACTCAAGAATTTTAATCCAGTGCTACTGTTCTGTCCACCAGTAGAGAATTGAAGTGGGAATAATCACCGCACCCACGTGGGGATCAGTGATGGACAATGGATATTATGGTTAGGTTAATGAAGAAGGCGTAATAATGTGATGGGTGGTTGTTGTGCCAAAGGGTAATCCTGAGATTTGCACTGATTTATCCAGTCAGAATGCAAATAATAAGTTCAATGTGCGGCTTTATTGCATACACTTTTCAGTTTTCAAGTGTTCTGATCTACCTCATTTTATCCTGCTTGGTTTTACCAAATGCCAACAAGATAATTTATGGCATGGCGCTATGACGTCGATGATGTTGCTTCATATCCTCATGTTTCAAATAGGTTTCTATAAGAATGATCATACGCACGATAAATACCTTTCACAATTTAACAAATATGTTAAATTCCATAACAGTATTACGGGATTGTATTGATCATATTTTCAATGAGTCTAGTATATAAAGTTTGATTTATTATTAATAAAGCGTATTAATCCTAATTCATTAACTATTGGAATTCCAAAATGATGATACGTTGGGATTTAAAACTTTGATGACGGGAATGTAAAGAGGCGTTGGTTTGGTACTATTGGATGGTAGGTTTGTTAGGGTCATTTTAAGTGGAATTCTGTCGTTGACTGAACTATTACGAGAACGGACAATAAGGGATTTAATTTTCATGTGAAAACGGTTGTTGAAACACCTTATCTAATATCAAATTCTGATTGTCTGACAGTCATTTCCAAGAGTTACACTTAATAACCCGTATTTATGTATATTTGGACATCATTCTACAAATAAGGTAATATTTTAAAGTTGTTATGTAATTTAGTAATTAATTAATTTAGAAATTAATTAATTTAGAAGTAATTTAGGGCATAAATCGATGGAGATTTTTAATTCATTTTCTTCATTGAGACGAACTGATACTGAACTTACAAGCTAAATAAACACAGATTATGTGTATCTGTGAGTAGATCTAATTTTATGCAAATAGTAAAACTTTTTAAATCGTCATTCTGTGAAGGAAATAAGGGTCAGATAACTGATTATCCCTTTATTGCATAAGCCGACTCCATATAGAGCCGGCATGCCATCATCCATGGCAAATTCTTGATTGGACAAGAATTGTTTGTAATAACAAAATTTCAAAATTATGTCAAATGGACCATAGGGCATGACATGATAATGACACGATGACGCTGGAGTCGACTAAGTATACACAACAAAAGGTTTATTAAAAATACATATAAATGTAAAACAAGAAAACTGACACATAATTGTGCGATTTTACAAATATTGCCCGAAGAAAAAGTAATTAATAAGTATTACTTCGTTTATAATGGAGCGAGCAAATTGTTCAAATACAACAGATTTTATCAAAACCATATATAAACTCGGTATGTAAACCCAACTGAAGATGAGTGAGATTGAACCTGCCAATTTTTGCACTTGCATCTCTATTGTATTGTTAATGTCAATGTTATTTTTTGCACTCCATTTTTTATACTAAGTTTTCAACCAAGACTGGACTTGTTAGATTTGCGTTGTAGCCGATCTAACTACCATGACGAGATTATGGTAAAACGCTTTACATAGCATATTATTCAAATATTAATAATATCCCTTTGTGCTCCGCACGCAAGTTTCTTCATGACATTTACTTTTGAGTGATGGAAAAACAATATTTTTTGTGGTCGGCAATTCTGATCCGTGATTCATCCTGTATGAGAATAATATTACTTGTGTACATAATGAGCGTGTATAAAAGGACACCGCAATTTGCACGGATCTCACATTGCTTCGTTACTTTCTTTTAGAGAAATAACAGATAATATAAGATGTATACGTTTAAAAGTATTTTGAGTTTTATAACCGCTATAATTTTAGTGGTCTCAGTTTGTGGAGAAGAGGATGGAGGTCCACTTCTGAAAATTAGGCAAGGTGAGCTAGTGGGATCACAAGAGAAAGCAAGATGTGGTCGGGACTTTTATGGGTTCAAGGGGATACCGTACGGAAAAGTGATTGAGAGATTTCAGGTTAGTTATACATGGAATGCCAGCAATTTTTATTGTAATTCATTACATTAAATCAACTCTTGATTTTGTTGTAGGCCGCAAGTGCTGCAGACGCTTGGACCGGAGTTAGAAATGCCACAAATTTGGGACCTCGTTGTGCACAGTACGACTGCTATGCATCGAAATTTGTTGGAGAGGAAAACTGTCTCAATTTGAATGTGTTTACACCAAGGGTATAATTTCATAAGATTAAAAAAATAAAATCGGCATTGTTGTTTCTTCATATAAGGAATATTTGTCATTTTAGCTCCCAACTTCTGGCCAATCCACAGTTCTTTTGCCAGTTGTGGTGATATTTCCTTTGGGCAATCACTTTTTCGGTTCTGGGGAAATGTTTGGTCCTCAGTACCTGATGGACGAGGATGTTGTTGTTGTCACTTTAAACACTCGACTGGGCCCGTTTGGGTTTTTGAATACGGGTGATACGAATGCTCCAGGAAATGTTGGTCTTCGAGATCAAACCCTTTCTCTGCAATGGATTAGAGATAACATTGGTCATTTTTCCGGTGATTGGAAACGTGTCACTTTGCTCGGATCAGGCTCAGGTGGGAGTGATATCCTCCTTCATCTTTTCAACCCGGGTAGTAAAGGGCTTTTCCATCGTGCTGTGGTTGGCAGTGCTTATATCAACTCATGCTCTTTCACAAATGATCCTGGTAACCAAGCCAGGAAATTAGGTGAACAAGTTGGATGTCCGTATGATAAGGCCAACTCGACTGATTTCGTGAACTGCTTAAATAGTAAGATTTAAATAATTTGTTCGATTTAATTAATAGCGTTGATTAATACTAGTTGATCCTAATTGGTTATGAAAATTAATTTATAGAAATGGAGCCATTGGATTTACTCAAAAAGATGAAGCTTCCTTCTGAGGGCATGATGGATGGGAATCTTGAAGCGATGAAGGAATTTGCTACTTTCAGTCCTTCAATTGAAGTGGAGCAAAGTGCATTGTACGATCGGGTGGTTACAGAACATCCAATGAAACTTATCCGAACCGGAAAAGTAGTCAACAATGTTCCTCTCATTATTGGAGCGACAGCCGCGGACGGGCTGGACCCATTTAGTGGGAGTGAGTTAATTTTTAATCCATATTTCAGTTGTATTTCATAATTCTTGTACTGATACTAACTGGATATTTATAATTTTTACAGTGTATCTCAACGACACTAACCTGTTCAACAAACTAGTTGCTAACTGGAATGAAACTGTTCCAATGCTTCTAGATTTTAATGAGACTTCAACTGACCCATCCCTAGTTGCTCAGAAAGTATGGGACTTTTATGTCAAGAATGAAACTCTCACAGGTCAAAATCTGGTTGACATACTTACTGATCGAAGCTATGAATTTTTAGCGAAATTCGTTGTAAAACACTTGAGTGCGAATCTCCCCACTTATCTTTATCGGTTCCAACACAATCCAGAGTTTAGGGTAGTGGACTCCATGGGATATGCAAATACACCGAGTGGTATGTTCGAAAATTAAATAACTGACAATTTCATATGTATTATAATATTTATATTTTCATCAGGACCTGGAAACATGGACGACCTTCAATACCTATTCAACATGTCACACTCTTTCCAAGTTCCCGTAATTACGGATAACTCAACTCCAGTCGAGTACATTTTATCTCGAGGATTGATACGAATGCTTACGTCTTTCTTTGAATCGGGGTAATTTACTTTCTTTTAAACTTGATTCATTATGTGAAAACTCTTAATAATTTAGTAATTTGTTCTATGTAATTTATAGGAATCCTAATAAACCATGGGGCGAAGGGAAAGAATGGGAACAGTTTAAAGTAGATACTGAATCCTCCAGGGTTTATGCAATTGATACGCTACCCAAAATGATGGAGGACTCGGACTCGTTAAAGGAACGAATTAAATTTTGGGACGGGATTTCAGAAACTTATTTTACCAAAGGGATGGAAACTTCTATCAAAACTAATCAAATCTAAGATGCAAAAAGTTTATTCGTTTATTGTGTTTATTACATGTTTTTGTTCCTGCAAACGAGTTAAATTACATATTTACATAGATTACCCATATTGAAAAGGATAACTAAACATAATAAAGTATCAAGTGTTATAGAGAATGAAATAAGTCCACTTCATTTTTGTAAAATCCAGTGGGTTCCTTATTTATCGAATAAAGAATTTACTGAATAAAGTTTCTAACAAATGCTTAATATTTTTATTTGAAAAGTGTTGATGTTACTTTCATCATCAGGTCCACTTATTTCTCCTAAGCAGTTCATGGCGACTAATAATAAGACTGTATTTGTAAAGTTTTGAGAAATTATGTATGACCAAGAAATGCTGAATGACCAAGCAAAACAAAGACAGTTGCACAACGCTCTTTTGTCCTTCTGGAGTGATGACGATGAGATAAGTATCGTTCCAACATAGAAGAATTAAATGTGAAATGGACATAGCGGTTACAATGTTCAATGTTGACTCATCACTCAATAACAAGACTAAAAGCTACCTATATTTCTTATACAATGCAGAATTGGTGTTGCGTGAGACGACCTTCGGTCAGCAAGTAACACGTAACTAACTAACAATATCTTATTCCATACATAAAACTTGCATTTCATTACTGACTGGCAATCAAGATTTGTAAACTGGGTTTAATTTTCTGATCAGACAATTAAAACCAATCTTAAAATTTGCAATTCTTAATAAAATAATATGTATTTTGATTAGAAAATATATTGTTTATCAATATTGTAAATTGAAGGTGCAAGTTGTATTGTTCATGATCTTATCGCACATATGAAAACATTTATTTGTTCATATTGATTGCAGGTTATCAATTAAACGTGAGCAAATAAAAGTGATACAACATTAAGCGCCAGTGGCTAGCAAACAACAATAAAATTCAATTGCTTAAGCTGTAATTTGTTTCTTTGAATACATTGTAAAAACGGAGAACATGGATTGGGAGACCCCTGTTATCAACTCTCCTCTGAAAGTAGTTTATTCAGGGGGAGTTGAAATACAGAATGGGAACAGAGTTACCCGTCCCCAGGTCATGAATGCGCCATCCGTTACATGGAACTCGAATTCCAGAAAAAGTTACGTCTTGGCAATGATAGGTCAGTAATTATATTGATGCGATACAAATTTGACAACATCCATTTATAGATTATATTATTTTTAAATTTTTAAAAGACCCAGACGCACCGAGTCGGCATTTCCCATTCCTCGGCGAAGTTCTTCACTGGTTGGTTGTAAATGTTAAAGGAGGAAACATCGCAAATGGAGATGAACTTGTGGCCTACGGACCGCCGGGACCTCCACCAGGTTTGTATATTAGTGGTAATTTTGCCTAGTTATGTTTCCATTAATTTGGTGTCCATTTGAAGGGCTTGGAGCTCATCGATACGTGTTTCTGATCTATGAGCAACCACCAGGGATTAAATTTGATGAGCAACATCTGCAATCTCATTTCGCACGTATCCGGTATTCCATCAAGAATTTCGCACAGAAATACAATCTTGGAGACCCCATTGCCAAGAATTACTTCGAAGCCACATTTTTCTAGGTTTTCATCTCATCTACAGTCTTATCAATATTAGGCTCTAATCCTGCTCCTATATCTGTAGTACAGTATTATCATTATTTTAAAAGCACGGTCAGCTTGCATAGCAAATTATGTTCTGTTTATGGATGGTTTATGAATATATTAAATATTTTAAATTTTTATGTTCATTCTCACAATACAATTTTAAAAACTGTTTCTTTATGCACCTAGATACGTGATTAAAATCATGCACTGCATATTCGCAAGGTGATGTTAATAATAGAGTGGTCAGTATCAGTAATCAGTGATTACTGATCACCTCAGTTTGTAGTCTCATTATTCCATCCAATCCATCTCCATTATTATTTGTGATAATAAAGTAATGCCATGTATGTATAGTGTTATTCTTTATGCATAATTAGTGGTCATATACAGATAGCGCATGAAAAATATCGAGTAATTCGTTAAAGTATCGGATTCAGGATGTATTGCAATTGTGTTAATCGACATAGGAATTTCACTGCCATTATTGATTAATGATCGATAATATACGAATAAAAAATTAACTTCGGAATTTATATGATATAGAAAACCCGAAAATATTTCATCGATGTAATCATACATGTATTACCCATACCCATTTAGCAGTAAGTTATTATATTAGGTGGATATGATGGTGTTGAAAAACGTTTAACAACTGAAAGAGAAAGTTTGAGGGAAGGCTATTGTGGTTGTAGAAAGAAGAATTAGACAAGTTTTCATGAGCGAACTTGTTTAATGTTATGAAGCAAATTGGATGATGCAGCTGTATGGGTTAGTTGTTAGATTAATGGTCGAAATCAGCTAAGTGACAGAATATCTATTCAGGTTTAAAGTCTCAACCCGTTATGGCTGGTGATGATTAGTAGGTGATCGCTTTAACCTCTTCTTGGATTTTCTTAACCTTTATAATTTATTGAGGGACGCTAAAGTTACCTTCTCTCAAAATAACTTAATCCCAAGTACAAAACGTTTTAGTTCACTTTTATTTTCTTCTCTACTGGGTTACCAGTTTACTGGACATTTCGACAAGATCTAAATATGACTGAAATAAACCTAAACTTTCAGAAAAACGTTAAAGTCGAGTATATAAAGCAATGCTTCTGGAGTCCTCGTATCATTTCATTCCAATTCAAATCTCTTGGACATTTAAAGTACATACTTTGCTTACAATTTGACAATATTTTAACCTCAATCCACCTATCACCAATCACACTTAACCCCATTTCACGACCACGTCAAAATTGCATTTACATTGCTAATACATAAAGTTTGTTATAACTTTTAGTTGCAGATAAAAAAAATTAAATATAATTTGAAAAATGGGTCTTGACAATCTTAGATCGTTGGTTATAAATTACAAACAGGAAAAGAAATGGAATAGAAAGTACAAGTACCTCTATCCCATGGTGGCTGACGGTGCGTACTTTTTCTGCAATAAACAGAACCATTCGCATCAGCAAACAATTATCAACTTCGCAACACCCAGCCACTGCACCCTTACACACGCAAAGGACACTCCTTCTGCCGTTGAAATACTGGAAAACAACATCAATTACAATTACAACAACTACCTGTACATTGAATCTTCTTGTGAATTTAAATCCAATTATATAAAACAAATTCATGGAGAAACCTGTAAGGTTGGTTTGGTTCACGCTGCATTACAACCTCCCACAGAGTTTTTAGAAAGCTGTGACCAGAATAAAGGTGGGATCAAGTTCGTCCAAGAAAATCGATATGGAGTTTTGGCGTTTCAATGGAATGATCAATCTAATCTTGTGGACAAACATAAGGAATATGTACATTTTTGGCGTGGAACGAAAGTGTATCACCGTGAGCACTCAATGCAAATCTATCGGGTGCCAAGGTCCTATTTTAAAGGGCTTAAGCCAAGATTGAGGCTGAGAAATGACAGCACGGAAACTTGGGGTCCCTGGCTTTCTCCTTTGGATACTTCTGCACGGAAATTTCGCCTAAAATATGGTGATCCGTCATGTGAGAGGTGGACCCAGCTAGAAATTGTGGGCGTGGGTGACCTCAGAATTCCTCTACATGAACTTCAAATCAAATTCCATGAGAAACACAGGTGTATTTCCACAAGGGAACTGTGCTTTGACTGTGAATATCATAATCATGGCGTGAAACTTATTATTATCCGAAGAGGGACGCCTGATGCGGCAGCGTCAGCCGATAAGAAGTTGCAAGAAGAGAAGACTGATGACATTCATGTGGTAACCGGAAGACCAGTAAAACACGACTTTGCTAGGGAAGTGTTTGCTCTAACCTGCAGTTTGGAGGTACGAAAAAAACTACAATGGATACAAGAAATGTATAAGAAACTGTTTTCCGAAGATGACTTCCATGCCATTTCAATACTTTGGAACAAATTTCCAAATGCATACAATTTGAAACCTTCGGAAACTGTAAACTAGACTAAAACCTTTATTATGTATATTTGTATGAATATTGTTGAATTTACTTGCTGTCTGTATGCATCCCTCGTGTTTTATTAATATACATACATACCTCTCCCTTAAAACTGAAGTATGTAACTGTGTCAAAATGTTCTAAAATATTAATGCAGAAAGGTGTAAAATACATAAAGGATATTTTCTACGCAATTTTTACTAACACAAGTGAATTTTATTATTGTGTAATTAATAAGTGGAACAAATGCCATCGAAATTCTTAATACGAGTGTTTTTTAACTGGCCTGCTATTTTGGTACTTCCATGCAATATTAGTGAATAATATTATACCACTGATGTAAACTTTATCGAGGTGGTTCGGTTCGGAACGTGAGTATTGCATAAGCAAATATTTACGCAGAATGACATCATATGTATCTGTACGTTAATAGTTGCAATAAGCATTATACGTGATGAGCGTGATTGAGTGATGATGAAGGTCACATTTTTTGTTCTGTCATATATTATGCTATTTGTTATTATCATCTGCTGTTGCTCCACGACATTTAACTTTACTAGTAATTCTTCCTTCGGGCACAATACTTGTTTCTAGAATATAGAATTTTAAAATTATTTTAATCGTAAAAACAAATATATCTGTAATACATAATGTCCAGAAGTTCAACTAAACCAAAGCCATGGTCTCGAGAAGACATCCCAGATCTGACTGGAAAAGTGGCAATTGTAACAGGAGGAAATGGTGGGATTGGTTACGAAACAGCAATTGGTCTTGCAGCCGCTGGAGCTCAGGTGGTTATCATTGGGAGGAATGATGAGAAAGGAAAAGACGCCGTTGAGCGGATGAAAGCTACAAAACCCTCCGTTCAGGTTTCATTCTCTCAAGTAAATTTGGGGAGTTTGGCTGCAATCAATGAATTTTGCAAGTAAGTTCAAAGAATCATTCTGTATATTAAAAATACTCATTCTGACTTTGTTCCTATTAGAATGTTCAATGCGAAAGAATTGGCACTGGACATACTCGTGAATAATGCCGGAATTATGGGTCCAACTAGTCGACAGACAACAATTGATGGATTTGAAGCTGTATTTGGAACTAATCATTTGGCACCATTTGCACTGACAGCTCAGTTACTGCCATCACTTAGGTATGTCAATGACATACATAATGTCATGCATATGTACATAAAAATCGGCATTCCTGTTTGTTTATTAATTTAATTTATACTATTTCATCAATTGCAGAAGGAGTTTGTCACCTAGAGTGGTCAATGTAAGCAGTGGAATGGCCAACATTGCCAAAATTGATTTTGATGATTTACAAAGTGAAAAGAAAAAATATGCAGGGACTGGACTCTACGCACAATCCAAGTTGGCAAATCTTTTATTTACATTTGAACTCCAACGAAGAAGTGATGCTAATGGATGGAATTTGATGGGTGAGATGAAAATAATTATCATTTTACTTACTTTAAAACTAGAATGGTGTATAAATTTGAATTTTGATATTTCTGCAGCAATTGCTGTTCATCCTGGCCTAGTAAAAACGGATATGACCATTGTTCGACCCGGAAATGATTCGTTCTTCACAAAATTTATTGGGTGGACTTTTATGCCATTTTTCTCTCAAGAACCAGAGGATGGTGCAAATACTTCTCTTTTCGCTGCAACATCCCCAGAAGCCAAGCCCTCTGAGTATTATGGTCCACAAGGCTTTTTGAATACTAACGGTTTTCCAACAAGACTTAGTCCACCAAATACAGCGAAGGATGCAATTGCTGCTGAGAAACTTTGGAAAGTATCAGAAGAGTTGACGAAGGTTTCCTGGGCCTGAGAAAAGTTAAGATGAGCACTGTGTCTGTATATGAGTATTAGAAAGGCTATTACGTAACCGCTTCCAATTATTTGATTGTGCCTTTTTCAGTATATTATTCAAGAGTTTAAGTTTATTGATACGTTTTGTAATTCATATGTCTTGTAAATTAGACTGCCTTCAGACGCAGAAGTAAAATTTTAAGTTAAAGTTCTGAGACATATTTGTATCCATCTCATTAAAAAATGATACATAAATCGTGTTATGTGCTGTATATGTATGTATGAGTCAATTAAACTGTCGACTGAGCTGGTTCATTCTACTGTATTCAGTATTATTAAAAAACGTTTCTTGTATAAGTTATATTTGTCGCACCTTATTAGCATCTTGTGTATGTATTTGTTCATTTTCCTTACCTATAAAATAACAACCGTAGCATTTGCAAGAAGTCGTTGTTCATTCATTTATGTAACGAATACACGTATGGTCATGGGAGTATGGTAGGGGTCACTTTCGTTAATCCAATTTATATTTTTATTAACGTCCTGTTATTGCAATTTACCGTAATCAAAGTTGTTTTATAATTTCATCCAGTCATGAAGTTATATAATGTGTGCGAGCATAAACAATATCAGTAATCCCTGAAAGAGAGTTTATGATTATTTATTATGGTTTGCCTTATTTCTGCAATTAATTTTAACACTTAACAAACTACGTTTCATATTATTATTTCAAAGTTCATTTGATTCAATTGAATTCAGAATTATCATCCAGGACATTATAGGTGTATTACTCATTTAGGTTGCATTATATACCCAATATATAATGCATCAAAAATAATTGCACAGACAGAGATGCTTTGTTTTATTGCGCAGTAAATAGTGATATCCTCAAATAAAATCGTTAAACCGTTATGTGATGACACCAGCAATTAAATGAATAATCTGAAAATTGAGCAAACGACGACGGAGGAAAACCTCTGGCGACATCAATTTATGACCATTTATAACTCCCTTTACTGTTCCAGAGATACATAGGACCATATTTGATATGCTGCCCACGATGCAAAAATCCTAACATTCGCGAGTATCTATGCTCTTCATAATTTCCACGAAATTGTGATGTATTATATTGATGGATTATGTCAATCCATTTATTAGATTTGCCCAACGAATAAATTATCTTCACACAGGTTTTCAGTTCAACTACAGAGCTGCCATTTACCACAAGTTCAAGAATGTTTCGTCTATGTTATATAAACCTTTATAGGTCAATATTTGTTGCATTGTACTCGGTGCTAATTTTAATTACACCTGTAATAACCCAAGATGATACATCGATCGTTATATCAAACCGAGACACTTTTATCCGTTACTTCGATGCAGAAGTAGATTGGGAGGTGAAAGAATCAGGGCCGGTAATTGGACTTCCATTGGACCCAGGCTCAGAATATTTTTACCTAACAAGAGATTTGGGCCAAGATGATGACGGAACCGAGCACCCTGAAAACTTTTCGTTCAAGTTTTTTATAGAGAAGCATATTTGTAATGCAACGACGATGGAATTTTCAATTAAATATTGTAATTTCAACACTGATAGTATCATTCGACCAGTACCCATACAAGGAGACCAGATTAACGATTTGCGTCCATTGAAGTCTCATGACACTTTTGCATGGAACGATGAGCAATTTACAATAGACATATCACAACAAACGGTAAAATCCAGATGAATGCTAGCGATACGGTACTAATTTTTTGAAGTTATTGAGTAGATTGAAATCTTTGGAGTCCTTCATTTCGAGAGCGAGCTGCTAATAGATGAAATTGTATTATGGCATGATGGAAACTACGACTGCTTTCATCCCACAACAACAGCGCAAACTGAACACACTACAGATGTCTCAACATATTCAACAACGGATGATCAAACAACGACAGAATCAGACATGAGTACCACAATATACTCAGGCACCGATTACACGACTTATGCCTCAACCGACGTCTCTACCGATCTGTCGACAACGGATCCGCCAGAAACAACAGAACCAATCATTGACCCAACAGCGGACACGCCTTCAGATGCCTCTTCTTCTGTCACTCCTCCAGATACAACCGATCCATCTACTTCAACAGAACCAATCATTGACCCAACAGCAGACACGCCTGCAGATGAATCTTCTACTGTTACTCCATCAGAAACAACCGATCCATCCGTTTCAACGGAATCAACTTTACCACCTTCAACTGGTACCACTGACCTACCAACTTCCACTGGTACCACCGATCCATCCGCTTCAACTGAAAGAGATTTACCAACTTCCACGGATACGACTGACCCTTCCGCTTCAACGGAAACAGACCTACCAACTTCCACTGGTACGACTGACCCCTCCGCTTCAACGGAAACAGATTTACCAACTTCAACTGGTACGACTGACCCCTCCGCTTCAATGGAAACCGACCTACCAACTTCCACTGGTACCATAGACCTATCAACGTCCACTGGTACCATCGATCCATCCACTTCAACGGAAACAGATTTACCAACTTCCACTGATTCGACTGACCTACCAACTTCCTCTGGTACCACCGATGCATCCGTTTCAACCGAAACAGATTTACCAACTTCAACTGATACGACTGACCCCTCCGCTCCAACGGAAACCGACCTACCAACTTCCACTGATACGACTGGACCCTCCGCCTCAACGGAAACAGATTTACCAACTTCAACTGATACGACTGACCCCTCCGCTTCAACGGAAACCGACCTACCAACTTC
>JAQFZJ010000518.1:0-23834 GCA_034695645.1 Folsomia fimetaria
AATATTCTTCACAAACACGAAATGAATGATCAAAGATATTCCTAGCTCGGGCTAATTAAGGCTGCACTGGAGGTTTTAAATAAAAGAAGCTCATCTTATTTCTAAACATACGATCTTTCAGTTCTTTCGTCGTTCCACAAGAATATTTTATGTGTTATTATTATTGTTCAAGTTCATCTTCTCTGCGAAATGCATCAGAAGGTAAATTGAATGGCTTTTATGTGTATTATGCAAAAATTGTTGGAGATAATGTGATCGCATTCATTTATGTAATACTGGGAGCTATCTACATAGAAAAAGAACTCGTATTTAAAACACAATCTTTTATGCTTTCAATTATTTTTATATTTTTATTGTAGAGGACCCTTATCAACGCGGATTTACGGTGGTTTTTATGACGAAACTTAACTAACCTGCCCTCATTATTTGTTTACGGTTGGTCATCAAGAAGAGTAAGGAAGGTGGTAAATTTATTCTCTTTTAATTCGGTTCAGTTCAATTCAACCAGTTTTTTAAAAGAAGGTAGAACGAATCATCATATTATACAATAATCATTATTATTCTTTTATTTAGTAGTCTTTAAATCCGAATCAAAATCAAACAAGGCAACTTTTTTGTATGAATAAGATTTGATTGTCTTGAATAATTAAATCATTTATGTTTTTTTTAATCTGGATTGGATTGTGTAAAGTAGAGGTCTCCCGAGTTCAAACAACTTGCATTTTGAATCAAAATCCAATCCAACCAGTCAGGATTTTATGTATTGAACTATTTTTAAGGAGGTCTTATGTGTGTGACAAGCGTAAGAAAATCAGAGCAAAGTTGAAGTTGAAATGCTTTCATGTAGATATAAATTAGATTGAAGTAAAACATGTTGAAGTATTAAAGCATTCTATAAGTGCCCATTGTTGCGAGGGAGAGTATAGTCGTTTGTCGTCTTTTGTTGTGGGGTTGACATGACACGAAATACATTAGACAGGCAAAGTTATTGACGATGGGAAGAATTTTATTGGATCTATTTTAAAGAAAGTTAAGTAAAGTAGTTAGTTGCACTACTTTTATAGGATTAATCTAGATTTTCTATCGCCTTCGTCCCAGAATATAAGAAATTGTCTCTAAAATCCTAAATTCTTGTTCTTATCGAATTTCTGTAAGATAAGACATCGTTTTGATTTTCAGTCCTGTCAATACGTTTTATACTCATCGTCAGCCGTCATTTTCGAAACTGTGCGTACAGCTGCACGACATTCATTATCAGATTTTGGGTTGCATGTCGATGTCACATCAATCTCTTTAGTGAATTACGAAATCAAATGGTTGTAAATTGTAACTCTGCTCTGTGGGACTGGAGAAAAAAGATAAAGAAAGGTGACAAGGCTCTGCTGCATGGCATGGTCTAAATTGTTGAAGTTTAGTTCATCCTTCCCTTTATAATATACTTTTTTATGTCGTTATGTCATAAAGAATTCAAATCTATCACTTAAGACAATGAGTCCCATCCGCTGAATCGGTCTTTCTTAAATCTTGAACTATTTCAAAAACTTTGTTAACAAAAACTTTCTTTATCATGCCTCTTAAAATCGTGATTATTCAGGGAAGTGATTTATAAATCTATGAACATTTCTTATTCCTTATTTCTTATTTGAAACTTTCTTTAAAAACGTCTCATCCCATCATATCAGAGTTGAGATCAGAAGAATTTAACTTTAAAAAATCTGGTAATTTAAATCTGGTCCGGTTTCAGTGACATGAACTGTTCTGGTCAACAACAACAATGATGTCCATTTCTCACTCAGTCAGCTTAACGAGGCATTTATACATTACATTCATTTTAAGCGGATAAATTGTATCACACAAAACAAATGCGCTGAACCAGTAATCATGAATTATTTAAGGTCTTTGATTCCTCGTCGTCTGTTTCTTATTCCCAGGGTTGAAACTACAAGTACAACAATGCGAGAGATGAATGGAAAGGTGACCACCGCAAAGAAACGCATTATTATTTTATTGTAGCTTTTTTGAATTGACCAAATCTGTGTTTAGCTTTAGCAGCAGTTGACGAGGTTGTTGGTTCCTTCCTTTAAAAGTCTGTATATTCGTCATACAAGCTCAATTTTTAAACAACCATGCAAAACATGTGATACGTAGCGTCATAATGATATGGAAATGAGGAAGGCTAAAGTGTCAACCAACCAGCATTATCTACTTATAAAAGGAGCAAGAGTCGTCAAGTGTATAGGTATAATAAATTGGCAGTTATAACGAATTATGCAAGGTGGATTGGATTGCATGAATTGCATCACAGTGCATTATTTTGAACTGAATCAAGTTTTTTAATAATACAGAATGAAGGCTTAAACAGCAAAAGTGGTGTTGTGACTATTTGTAATTTGTACTCTATTTATATAACTCAGAAGCAACGAACCTAACTGGACGGGGTTAATATTCATTCAATTTTTACTTTTTACTGGTGTCAAAATTGGGTCTATTTTTCATACTTGACACATTTTGTCACGAATGGGCTTTTCTATTTCTTCTAGTTTTAAGACAGATCAACATGCTTTGTTGTAGTTCATTTATTTCCAGTTATTCAGACAAAATACGCGATTTTTGGTTTTTCGGTGAGTTTGAATCATATCTGTTATTCAACGGTAATAATTTCTTAAAAATATGGCGTTGATTTAACCAATTGATGTTAATTTTATAGTAATAAGAAATGGCACTGCACTTTCCTCGTCACTCAAGTACTGACTATTCAATTATGAAACCTCGACGAAGGTGACACCCATTAAAATTAAATGCATCTTATTATTATTGTCAATTTTGCCTCCTGTCGCCATTCTAGTTTTATTTGCCGTGCGTGTAATCTGTCACATACTAAATACATCAATCATATCAATCCATACGAACTATGGACTAGGAAATATATTGCCAACAAATTCATCAACAACAGATTGCAAATGTGTAAATTGCAAGACTTGAAGGCTTTGTAATTAAAGCAGACAAACTTGTATAAGTATGCATATAGATAGCTCTGTTTAATATGTGAACACCATAATTGGTCACTTTAATCACATGTCTTCTTGTTTTAGCAGATTATAATCAAAGCCAATACAGAAAAAGCTGCATGTTATGCAGACTGACAAGAATCGAGTAATAATCAAATCGAAGGTCAATCACGAATTTTTAAACAATGGATAAATCTCCTGCTGTAATGTAATGCATGCGTATTGCAATTTAATCATCCAACTACTCCACTGTTTGGTTTAATTTGTCCAATAAGTTCAGTTGCACAAAGTATTTAAAAATATATAATGAAATCCGGCATTAAACATAATTTTATCATCATTTTATTCACCAAACATTGGATGAGATGATGTCACGTCGTCGTCAATCAGTCACATCATCGCCATCTCTACAACTTTTATTTTATAAGATCGTGATGAATTTGTACATAATATTTCAACACGTGGAATTTTAATGAATGAATAAATAAATAAATAAATGCAAGGCAAGGTATTATATTATTATCTACATAAGTTCGCTTCTTAAAATGCCGCTTCAGCTAACTTTTTAACTTTCTTGGGGGTTTGGCACACACTGAGAGATTTATGATGGCTTCTAGTATGTACATGATTCCTGGATTGGATTGGATTGCTTATGCTGCTGTTAACTAAAAGTTTAGCTTGTGTAATTCAAGTACATAGTAAAGTAATCCATTAGTAAAATGTTTTAAGGTAATTACATACGGGCTTAAATTATTATTTATGTGTGGGAACTGCGGATGAATGCTAATGAAATAATAATAGGTTAAATAATACAATAAATTAATAATAATATTATTAACAAACTGACGTCTTAATGTTAGTCCCGAATCACAGGACTGAATGTTATTGGCAGATGTTGCATTAATTGTCTATAAAACCCGATCCGTTTTCTATGAAGGAATAATAACGTATTGAATTTTTTTAACATTTCAATACCAAAAGTTGCCTGAAGTCATGTGCACATTGAAATTAATATGGACAGAACCGGATACTTACCACATCACTTAATATTCTCAGCCTATTTTTAATCCTTATCCTATCCGGTTTCACAACAAAATTCCTAATTTTCTACCAAAATTCATAACTAATAAGCAAACCACCCGCATTGCATACTAAATAGTATGTAACTAATTTTCTAATGTTTAACCCATTATCTATTATTAATTGTAGCTCATCTACAAGTAAATTATTAGACAATCATTAACAAGGTTTTTGACTCCTTGTACTTGAACACAAATTCCGTTCCGATCTTGGACTTGATTTTGGATCTTGTACAAGGTTTTCTTTTAATGTCGTCAGAAATACTTTGCTTTGAACAACACATCAAGCAATAAAGAAATGCAGTCTTTTCCTCTTTTTAAACTCAGCAGCCAAAAAATGACGATAATACATAATTGCAAACACAGTCAATCCAAAGTTTAAGTTAAACAAACGTCACCCAAAAGTCCTTGATGTTTCGTTTTTGAAGTGTTAAACAAACAGATGAACGCTTACTTAACTTTCGATTTGACGTGTTGATCAGTTTAAAAAATAAAGGTTTTAGCATAAAATGTATGCATTTTAGTTGAATCCTGTTATAATGCTACCACACAATTTAAAACGATATTAAAACTTTGTTCAATTAATTATCCCGAGAATAAAACAAAACAATACCTTTTTCCGGTTTTCACATATCATATGACTCGTATAATACGATTTTGGGATGGAATGTGTGCATTACATGCTTAGCATTAAAAAAGAAGAAGTGCATAGATAACTTATTAAGGAGAAGGTTATCAGATTGGTTCGCTTAAAATAACTGAAGTGAATAAGAGGAAAGAAACAGAAGAGTTGGAAACGAAGCAGGTCTTGACATCTGGTGATGCACTAGATACATACATACGTAATAAAAAAAGCTGAATAGTAGTTATATAGTTTGCACTATAATCACATACTTATTTTTCGCTTGGAGCCTGTGTGTCTACCACGTTCAATTCAATCCAATCCATCCACAGTTTTAGCTTAGATAATGTTTAAGGTACAAAGTTCCAGAACAGTTTTAAAAAGTGTGTAATTATACAGTTTGCATATATACATACATACATGCATGTGGGGATTGCATGCATGGGTTTGCTGATAAAGAATACATGCATATTTGCGAATAAGGCGAATAATTCAGCATGTAACGTAATGTATTGGATGCTATGTATGCTGGTAGAAAAGATAAGAATCAAATGCTTATATAACAATTATTAACCATACATATCTATCTGCATAGCTGGAACAAGTACCTTAATTTGGTAACTTGATTACCTTACCAGCATTTGAGGGCTAGTTTAGCATTCTGGAATTATTTGTATAATAATGTAAATATGTAAATAAAGAAGAAAGAAACTGGTCTTAATGCGCAAATGTTTTAATTGGGATTTTGTCAATAATGAAAATATGCAGCTTGTGTTAAAAGCTACCAAGGGATATTGGAATCTATAATAACATAGTTTTTATAATAACATAATTAGTAGTTTTTGAAAGAAGCGGAAACATTTAATGTTATATCAACTGAAGTGAATTATTAAAGTTTAGCAAAATGTAATCTATAATAACTAACAATTCATAATTTAACTAAAATTTTGCAAAAAACTACAAGGCTCAACAATTATGTAAGTCTTTCATTAAACATAAACAGAGTCATAAAATAAAGTTTACAATTGTGTGATTCTCGATTTTTGTCATCTTGCCAAAAACATGGATCTGTATTTTTGTTGTTTGTATAATTAAACTGCATGCAATACAGGCTTCTGCAAAACGTAGAAACTGGTTAGTTTCTAGTTTAGAGAGACAAATAAATAAATAAATAAATATGCAAATAATTGCAAAGATCGCTTACTTACTTAACCATTAACGACTTGAGCAGAAAACCTTGAAAGGCCATTTTGTGTCACTGGTGAGACGTAACTAAAGACATGCCAAGTCAATAAAGTCCAATCCAGTACTTACTTTTAGTCAAATTACGTAAATGGTTTGACTTCTCTTAAGTGTTGATGTCTTGTCTCATTATATAATTTTTTGGATTATAGTTAGTGGTTAGTTAGTGTATTATATTACCTCACCTCAGAATCTGGTACTGTATTCTTTATTCATGTAATAAACACGGATATTATTGCAACGACTAATGCAATGCATACGACGCAATTATGTACAAATGAGTAAAATAAGTTAGTTATCTACCTGGAAATTTTTTCTGGAATGAGATAAAATATGCGAGAATGTTGAATAACAAAGTGAGTGGAATGGGTTAGGAAAATGTGATATATTGCTGAAATGGTAATTAATCCAAGATCTGCAAATTTCAGAGAGTTAGTTAGCTGTTAAAAATGGCTATGTTTGTATTTCTGGGATATGGTGTATAGAGGATTTGAACAAAAATTTGAATAAATGATTGTGTAAATTAAAGCATAATTATTCGTATACTTGCAAAAAGGATAATCTCGATCAATTATACCTCCAACCTTCACCACGGTTCTTTAATCACTTTCATAAGATTGACGCAATGTAATTGATGAATTGTCATTAACTTGCATTACACAATGGATAAGCTGTACTGTAATCCCTTAAGTTAAATCTGGAGCAGATCAGATCATGACAATAATTTAGTCACGATCTACTTTAATCCCAATTCTATAAGAAAGAATTAAGAACTTATGCATCAATTAAGAAAGAGGTGACTTAACATTTTTTTTAAGTACATGAATAAACGGGCCCTTATTTACTCCACATTTATCAAGTCACTCGCTTTTTTACTGCATTTTAATCCATAACTTATACCCACCCACCTCATAAATCATCCTAGATCCATGAACATGATTTGACATTCGATTCCTTCTCTTCTCATGCAAATTCATAATACATAATGTGCAAAAAATCTATACAAATAAGGCTTCGTTTTACATCCAATCCACCACGGTTGATTTTCTATCGATTTCTGTCCATGGCCAAAGAAATAAATCTCAATCTGGCTCTCCTTTAAGATGAGACGACACACTGGCCAAGTTTTGCACAAACCAAACCAAAGTAAATGGTGACTTGTCCGGGTTGGGTGGGTCTGGGTTGAGAAGTTGAGATTGAGAATTTGGAACAGCTAACCAATGTACGAAACTGTATGGAATATGTACATAGAACCTTGAAGAAAGTTATACAGAATATATCAGATCGATGCTTGCTTGTTTTGTGGAACGTGCAATAATTTCAGGCCAACAAGTTTCCAAAAAATGATGAAGGACTTTTGTGGTCAGGTCTGCTAATAGGATATCCATTCATGATAAGGATAAATTATTTCATGTTGTGCACTTCCTACTTACAAACTTCAAAAGTGCATTTATTCCTGAAAAGTAGGACAGTGGGACAAATCCTAATCTGGAGTAAGCATAAGCTGTTTCATGCAGTATTTTATTTTATTTCACTTCTGCATGCATGAATACTTGATATAATATTTACATATGTCCACATTTTTAATTCAATTCAGTTAAAAGTGTTTGCAAATATTAAGCCAACATGTTTTAATGTATATGTTATGTACGTGCAAAAATGTTAATCTGCATATGTGGAATCCAATCCAGATTTTCCTTTACATCAATCAACCAACACTCTGTCAGGCTGTGTGTGTGTGCTTTTTAACTTGCTGCTATAAATGCGTTGTGTTTAAAGTCCTGTTTTTGTGCAGTAATACAAAGTTCTGCATAAATATTTGGACTGTTCTCCGAAATGCGTGTTGGTTGCTTGGTTCGTTAATGGATGCGAATGAATGTGTGTCGAACTCGTGCCATATACAATTTGCACACATCTATAGATTTCACTACATGGAGTAGCTTATTGGACTGGTGTTAAAAGTTTTGTGATTATGGCACATACATAGACTGGCTGGTTCTGCAGAGTGTGCGAAAAGTAGGTCTCTCTCTCCATTCGATTACTAAGGAAGGAATCGAGAGAGTCTCATTTTTATTGGCATGGTCGAATTGACGCAGTTTTCCTCCTTGATTGAAACTTGCCTTGCCTTATTATTGCCTTGCCTGGCAGCCATCGACATTTAATCACATCACAATGAACTCGACACAGAAGACTTGACACTGTAATGCAATGCAATATTGGCAGCGTGGGTAAAGTGGGTGTAATGTAAGTAAGTAATGGACGGATTGAACTAAATAGAGGAGAGATTTGTAGACGACATGAGAACAGGAAAAGAAGAGGAGGAATCGATTAATTGATTTTGTGAAATTCTGATAGTTGAAATTTTGATTTTCTAAGAGAAATTGTATTTATTGTGGAATTAGAAATCCAAAATTGTAATGTGAATGATTTTATGTTAGTGTTATTATAATCAGATTATCGGACGACGGGTTATAGAATCGGATTTTACCACAAGAATTGGAATAATAATTAAAATGTTACATTTTCAATTGGAAAAGCATAGCAAGCTGGTAAAACCACTCAAGAATGTATGCTATATTTTACTTATTATTCAAATTCTCACCAAGACCAATTTCAGTTTCAACCCGAAAACCCTCAATTGAACTGGGAACTAAAATTAGACTTTTACACTTACATATAGATACTTCACCTGGATGTAGCATTTATTATGTCAATTTTTTTAAGCATACCTATAGAACGGATCATCCCACCCAAACCAAATACCAAATTTCAACTCTCAGAGAGGTCATTTTACGACAAAATGTAGTTAAAGTATCCAAACACACCTAAAGCTAAAGTTATAACTCATTTCTGTATATCCATTCTACCATATTTCCGTCATTATTCCCATCCTGGTGTTATGTTAGTTATTTTCATGGAAAAATCCCAACCAACCCATTATCCAGCATGCATTGCAGCTACACCCATACACAAAGCTATTAAGCTTTAACCTGAACCCAAACAAAGGCTGGATGGATATGTCCACATGCAGTCCAGTCATGGTTCTTCATATTATTATATTATTATTATTATTATCGTACATCCGAAATCTAAGCATGTATATGTACAACTTGTTTGCAAGACTATATTTAAAGGTACATACATTGGGATTTAAACACATTTTCCCCAATGTGTTATATCTGTATGTAACAACCAATGCAGTATTAACCCTACTACACACATTGCTTTTTACACCATTGGGTGAGATGTGGAGAGGAAAGCACACGAGTTTATGAGAAGGCAGGCCTTGAAACCAGAGTGGTCTATGTAGTTACCAAGCGTGTTGGTGCTAAACAAAGGCGAAAGAAACAGCTGACTGAGCCCCACACTGAGCAAGTCCCTAAGGGACGCGTCTCAAGTGAGGAACTTGGTTGAGGGCAAAATTGTTTTAAAAATTGGGGAAAATTCTGGGAAGCTTGATAAGCATTTGGGACAATGTTACACTAATTTATACACATTTTAAGGGTAATAGAAGTTGACAATTGTTATTTTATGAGGCAAAATTAAAAAAATAAAATATCTTCATTTATGTACATGATATATGCATTGTTATAGAAGTTTAATCGCCATTATTAGTTTGAGCCTGAACTATGTATTTGGTATTTAACGAAAGAAATATTGCACAAAAAATTGCAAGACCTTCAAAACTCTATCTCTAGGGAGTGTTGGGATTGGGATTGGGATTGCGAAGCGTATGTATTGTAAGTTACAATTTGTAACACCTGCATTGTGTTCATCTCTCTCTCTCTCCCTGGATAATAGATTTCTGGATTGGATTTGTTATGGAGTTCTTGAGATGTGCAAAAACGCTGCTTGAATTTTAAAAGGATTGAACAACGCAGAATATACAAGGATTATTATCTAATAAATGAGCTAGACAAGTTGCGTCTTATTATTATTCGTATTCTTATTTCAATGCTTTTTGTTGTGTTATGTTATGATCAGATTTGGATATGTAGTAGTTCAACTCGTGTGTTTTTATTATGACTGCGACGCAAAGATAGATATGCAGATATGCATGAAGCAATGAAAAGTAATTTAATAATGTTACGGTCTTGCTAATGTATCCCTTGCCCTTCTCATAATAGCATAACATACATATTGCTATCAGTCTCACTTCACTCACATGCATATAATCAGGCTACATTTTATTTTTATGTGTATCCATTAGTCTTTTAAGTAAGCAAAGCAAAGTAAGTACAGAAACCAATAAGTAACCAACCAAGTAAGTGTGAATGTGTATTTTATCAAAGAGAGAGAGAGATGAGATGAGACATTCATGAGAAAACCATAAAAGAACTGCAGGAGATAGACACATACATACAAGAACCAACCAAGGGGGATTTTATCATTTTGAATTAGAATTTAGCTCAAGGATTATCCGCACATTTTGTGAGTTATAATATTCATAAAATGCATGTTTTAAGGATAATTCTCAATTTTATATCAATTCATATGAACAAGATGCATGCATTAAATAAAACAATGCATGGTCTATATTCTTATCCAACTTGATAACAGTAAAATAGTATAAATATATTTTCAACTTCATTTCATTTCAACAACCCCAACTACATACTCTGCCATAATTTGCCTGTATTTCAAAAAAGGGTTAAAACATCCCTTACACCACAAACTAGTTGAAGTCTACCTTCATCCAAACTCAACAGACCAGACCAACTCAACTGGTTTGGTTACATTTACTCTTTTCTATACTTCGACCATGTAATCATTACGGTTCTATTGCTTCTCTAATACATACAGCCTACTAAAAACTGCTGCTTGCAACTGCCTTCCTTTTCCCTTTAACCAAGAACCCAACCAAACAAACTGATGTTAATTTTCATAAGCGAACACCCAAAACGCCTCCCTTGTTCACCACCCATCGTTTATCGTCCTGCACAAGTCTATACACTTGCCTTGCAGCATATGATGATAACTTCTCTCTAAGCCCAATGTTATGCATTTTGCTTTGCTTTGCTACGTATTACTTTCCATCCTTCTCAGTCAGTTCTTTACCAGTGAGAGTGTGCTTGACTCTTCTAGTTTACACACAGCACATGAATAAATTGACGGAGGTAGAATAAAGTCAAGTACAACAGCAACATTAGCTAACTGTAAAGTGACCAGATTTCTGTAGAAATCTTCAAAATTCATTTAAACCTAGCTCCATTTATGGAACCACTTGGGAACTACAAAAGAACTACAAAATTTGATATTATCGTGACACAGCTTGGCATTCCCTAGCAAAAGATAAGCTGTGACTGTTCGTGATAACAACATAATCCAAGGGACAAACTCTGACATTCTTATAAAATGTCGGGGTAAGTTAGTTGGGAAAGAAGGAACTCGATCATCATGATTTTATAAAAAAAAGAGTGCGAGTTGTTGTTGGGAAGGGATTTTGCAAGGCAATATCTTAAGGGACTTGTAACATAAAATAATATAACAATTGGTGGCAGTATTATTGCATTGAATTGCAGGTGGTGTGGTGTGGTTGCGTTGTTGGGGATGAGGAGGACGTGGTATAAGGTTGGCGATGATGATGGTGGAAGGTAGTTGTAGTTAGTAAGTAGCAGAAAGTTAAGTTAAGCAATGCAACACGCTAATAAAAATAAAATGTTGTTGGAGGAGTGGATGGTGGACTCATTCTTTATGAACTGAATTGCAGTTGCAATTATAAAATCGAAAAGTGCAACAATTAGAGAAGATTGGAAAGTTATTGTCAAAATTATTATGTAGGTATCTATTGAAGATAGGAAATGCATGAGAAAATGATAATACAGAAATATTATTATTACGTACAACATACATGATATTAATCTTCTACTACTGCAACTGCAACTGCTGCTGGGGTGTTGAAGAAGAAGGTAGGGGACCAGATGGATGAATGGTGGTGAGGTGGATAAGCATAAAAGGTAAGTATTATTAAAATGCAAGAAAGACACCTTTTTTTTGGATAAAGAAATTCTGAAACAAAATGTTTAAAATCTGGATGGAAACATATGTATTATTGCGTATTGGTGTAATTAGTGCTTTATTGGCATGTTTTTTATCAAATTGTTGTCTCGTATGGATTAGGTCGGATATGACTATGACATGGCATGGCATAAATATTAAGCAAGCATAAAATATCAGTTATGTTATGTACAAGATAGATACATACATAGATATGAATTGGGGCAATAGACAGTATAGTTCTTATCACTCATAACATTATGCTATTGCTACCATATTAATGTTTGCGAACAAACTTTACTTTACATACTTTATTTAAAATCTTGCTTATTACACTACGACGGTATTATGAACCGAGTTTATTGCTCCAAAATAAATTCATCCTAATCAGTGTGTGTGTAGTTAGTTTAGTTCTTCCTGAAAGTTTTGACCTCATACATATTACTTATATTGCGTTGTTACAGGTCTTAACAAGTAGATTTTAGCAAGGTTTGTCTCATTTGAGGTGGAGTTGGACTGGACTTGTTATTGTGTTGTGGGTAGTTTGGTGGGTGGTGGGTGGTGGGTGTGTTGTTTTGATAGGTATTTATATACGATGATGACAACAATGATAATAACAATTGGCAATCGATTAAGAATGAAAGTCCGGTTTCTTATAGTTGTTTTTACGTTGTTGTCAACTTTTAGCGTTAATTTTATTGACACTGAATTGAGATGAACTGTATCTACCCACATAATTTTAAGCATTTTGCACATATTGAATCTATTGTCATAATGCAATGTTCATTATCCATCTAATTTCGAATAACATAAAGCTCATCAGCATCTGTCGCTACTTCTTTCTCCTCTTAAGTTTTGTTTCACGTTCTATAGTATTGTATTAGTCTCTCTACTAATAGTCATCATCTCATCTTCTTCCCATGCCTCCTCCAAATAGTTCTATCTGTGTTTCATGAATTTGTGGTGTGCATGCTTTTTGTATTCACATAAGCATAAGCTCAAGCTTGTTCTTTGTATTACCAGCAGTCGCAGTCGCTAGGCAGATCGGTGTTCTGTTCATCAATTCAGTTCAGCTCAGTGCTTGTATAGGGTGGATTGGATGTGGATACATATATACTTACAACATGCTTGCTTTTATACATAAGCAAGGAAGTTGGTCCTGGTCCTTACGTCATTCTCTTCTCTTTTAGACTCGTGTATAAAGCATTCCATCCATCCATAGATAGACCAAACCAAGTACATAAGTTATGCTATTGCTAACGGGTACATTTGGGTAGGTTGGTGTTGGTGGGTTGAACTAAACTAAACTTTCTTCCAATTCAATCCAACAAAACCAAACTTGGGTAAAGAAAATATATAAGGTAAAGTTGGTGGTACTGTTAAGTTAGAGTTCGCATTATTATTAAAGCCTTAATCCTTCTTCGCTCTTTCTCCTTTATCCTGGCCTGGCCTGGCCATGGTGGTCAATAATGGTCAATAAACTGTCTGCACGAACGTTGTTTTCCCAGTAATTACATAAACCGCAGCAGCATCGGGCGAACGGGTATGTATGCATTCCATTTCGGAAAAACTGTAGAATCACCACGAGCTTGTGCTGTTGCCTGTGTAAAATATGTATATGCAATAATGGAATGAAAACGGGTAACTGGATTGGATGATGTCGTAGATAGATGGAAATTTGGGACAAAAGTATACATACTTCCTGTTATAAGCAATTACCCAACAATAGCGATGAACATTTAACGTCGAAAACTGGGCGTTATTATTGCGTTGTTGGTTAAGGTTATGGAGAAAGGTAGGCGGAATAAAATAGAAGAATGCACAGGATAGGATATCATATCATTCACCTTTCGCAACGCTAAAATATTTAAATGTCATTTTCACCCGATCCGATTTCTGAAACCCTCCCTACAACATTTTTGGTTCGGGAGTGGTCAATTCTTCGGAGTAAGATTTACGTGATGTGATGTGGCATATTTGCCTACTGCAATATTTTCCTTTGTTGCGTTTACTTTGCTTGCGTTCATAAATGTGTTGGGAAATGCGAAGTGACTTTACTACTGAAACTGAACTGACTCATGAAACAAAACGGAGGAGAGATTGGAATGACTCGGCTTGAACTTTACCTTGTTGTTATGCTAAGGTTTGCTTGAGTTGGTTTCGTTGGTTGACGTAATAATATGACTATTCCGTTCTAAACGGTGATGCATGAATTCATGTGTCTTGTGAGTTCTGTTCAGTTCAGTTTATAGCAGTATAATTCCCGATTCCTTTGTTTTATCAGAAAAGTTGATAACAACGTGTGTTCAAATACAATTTAATACACTACAGATACGCAATTTTGTAATAATACGCAACTAAATTGAAGCTTGTTTTATTCTCGTTGCAGTCGAAGTCAGACCAGATCAACAACAACAGAGAAGCGTATCGGGCAGAGCTTGCTAATAACAAGCGTCATCAATTCTACAATCTAGAAAAAATCTCCACGAAGTTGGAATTTGTGTATTTGCAATTTTTTGCAAGAATTAGTAATATGCAGAATAACCAGAACGCGAAAAAGACGTGGAAGAATAATAATAATACAGAAAGATAAGAATATGAAAATGAAGCTTTGACCCAGTTCCAGTTGAATCTCTGGACCTCGAGTTTGCTGGAGTGAACTCGGTTTTCTGCGATTCGACTGCACTTTTATCAAAATTTGCGAATTTGAAGAGTACAAGTTTTTAAAAAGCAAATCAATAATCTATAATCAATACAGTCGGATGGGATAGTAAGGATTTATTTCAAAAAGGAATCCTCAAGGGATACAAAACCGTCAAAATTAAGCGAATATTTGAGAAAAACATTGATGACGGGTTGAATTTGGGAGTGACGTCGACAAAGAAGGTAAGTTTTTTAATATTTTCAAATTCATGCGTAATTCATGTGAATAAAATGCATAGTCAGGTTAGATTTCGCCACTTTTGTTACCAAATTTACGTGAGTGTTACACAAAGCTCTAAAATGATCACCAACCATTAATTTATTATAATTAACTCAGGGCAAACCACATCATCAGCAGAAAATAAGGTCCCTCTGTGGTGGTGACATATTATATAATATGGGTTGAACTCACAATTTCATCTCATTATACAGAAATTCCTTCCTAGTACTATTTGCATAGAGCTAAGATGCAATCACGCACATTTTATTCAATCAATCCATGAAAATGACTATAGAAATGAAGTCCTATTAACTTATCAGCCTAAAGCACACACATTACACATCCATCCATCCATCCCTTGTTCTTATCAAGCTTTAAAACTTATCAGATGTGTTCAATGCCATCATCATATGCTATGCAATATGCATAGTCAATTGCAGCGCTCATAATAGGAAATTATATCCATTGCTCAAATATAAACTGACATTATTGTTATCTCCCTTCTCCATGCAGTATGTACAATATAAGCCTCTCTGAATTGCTTAACGTTTGATTAAAGAGACACTATTTGCTGTATGATGATTATATGTAGACCAGCTTTCTAACTCTATCATGGTTTCTTTCGTTCTCATTTAGAATCAGGCAGGGTACATGCATACCCATTAATGAAGGGTTCAAGAAACTTAGCTTAACTTAACTGAGGCTGTTACCAAGATAGATAATTACATTTTAAAAGCTGTGGCCATTAACCAACAATAAGTGCAAGTGCAAGTGGTATTATTCTGTTCTCATTTTCTATACATATGCAGTCGATTGTGTCAAGCTGGACAGGATATTATTTGAATTTGGTACAATTTATTGTGCAGTTAACAATGGAATAATACGATTTCATTTATATTTATCATGTCATTATTATAACATAACACGTCACATTAAATGAACGAGTGAGTGGTGGTGGAGTGTTATTATATTGAATTGAACAAAACAAAATTATTCAAAGGGACGCTATCGCAATAATAATAAAATAAAATGCATAGACCATCATTATCCCCCGCATCATCAAGTAGTAGTGATAGTATTGTTCCACCATTGAAACGGTTAAAAATTGACGAAGAGGTTGAATTAAAGACTAATCGAGTGGTAACAATTATTAATCAGATGCATTCTTCCGTGGACGTGGAACCGGATCCGAAGGACGTACTGCTGGAGCTGGGCCTTCTAATTAATGAAGGGAGGAAACCGACAACATCCTCTCCAAAAGGATTTGAGGAAGGACCACACTGTCTTAAACATCTGCAGAAAGGATCCCATGTCTGCACTGCTCAAAACCATTTGGTAAGTGAGAAAGATGCATGAATGATGATGCTGATTGTCATATGTACAAAAAATTGATTAGAATAGAGCAATCTAATGAAATGAATTAATTGTATGTATGTAATGCAGTGCACTCGTGAAGAATCGCTCCGGAAACATGTAGAAGTTTTGTGGCGCAATAATGTCCCCTTATGCATTGAAGTACTTCTCTGTCCTGATTGTCCTTGTGGTCGAGACAAGGCTACTTCTGGAGAAGTCTCTCCGTTGTCAGATTCGGCCTACACCTTGCTGGAGCAGTGGACCCTTCATTCCTATTCAAAGAGGGTGGGTGGTAGTGGTGGTGGTGGTGGAGAAGTCGATGGGAGTGTCACGGCAGGCCGTGGTAGCACAAATGGGCGCAGTATTTTGCATGCTGTTCGATCCTTCCTTCATTTCTCTCAGCTCTCCGCTTGGCTTGCACTGTCCAAGGGAGAAAGTCCGAAGAATATCATGTACCGGGTAACAGTCCCGGGGGATAATTTTGTCTCCAAGTTTGTTCAGACTCCTGAAGATCACGAGTTTCCTACAGGTAAAAGTTAATAATAACCACGACAAATGCTCAAAATGAATTTGCTTGAATAAATTTTCTTTAATTACAGTGCAGTTCAAAAATTATGTGATGAAGGTGGGTTATGGGGTTACTGATTTTTATGAAATTACAAGTTTATTTGGTGCAAAACTTATATATTAATTAATTACAAATATTAGGTCTCTGTGAAAAGTCTCCCTAGATTGGGTAACGTACCTATAATCTCATGTTCCAGTCTGGTATGCACTACCCGAAGTCAAGCCAAGCACAGTCAAAGTCCTCCCGTTGGTGAAATTATACGAGGTGGAGAAAGTCCACGACCATACGCATCTGGCAGACCTTCCATAGCCACGTCGGCAAGGTTGGGTATGTCTGGAATGTGTGCTTCAGGTCGGTGTGTATTCAGACATAGTGGTTATGCTCCTATCGCTGGAAATAATCGTGTGAAACAAAGACAGCTTCGAAAAGTAAGTTTGCTTTCTCCAGCCAGGTTGTGTTTGTAATGTGAATATGAATGTTTAATTCTAAACATGCCTTGCTTGCATTAATTACACAGGAGCAACGTAACGAAAGGATGTTGGAATATATACATGCTTTACATGCAAATGGTTCCTCAACTGGAGAAAGCAGTCAGCAAGGTCCTTCTTCTTCCATTGATCTCGGGAATGATCATGATTCAGATTATCTTACGGACCAAGAAGATAAAGGTGACTCTGGATCAGAGTCGCCTCTACCAGGAAATTATCAGCCAGGAAAATATCAAGCGGATGTAATGTCATTATCAACGGATGAAGAGCAACGAGAAGATAATGAGAAGCCAAATATCTGCAAACACTCCATCTCATCAACCTCATCTGCTATTTCCATTCCCAGAACTAGACCGATTCCAACATTGAGCGAGAAGATCGAGTTCCTCAAATCTCTGGATACTGCGGCGTCACGACTTTTCCATCGCAAAACTGGACTGCCACTCACATCCAGTCCAGCCCCGCTGAGAAAAGGCCAGGATCGATTTGACTTTGACTCGTCGTTGACAACTTCAAGGATTACTTCGAGATTTAGGAGAGGATGTCATCCTCCCAGGTATATGAAATGCAACGAAGAATGTGTGCCCTTGGACCCTTCGTATATGCTTATTTTGAATTGTTTGTGCATATAGATTTTCTGAGGCTACCCGAGCATTACTGGGTCCTTTTGAGGAATCAGTTTTGAACGGAAGAATTGAACCGGTGTCAACAGTGCAAGGATTCACAGCAGAGATTGGAGCGTCTGGTTCGTTTTGTCCACGTCATGTTCATCTTCCTGTTACAGTCTTTTTCTATACATTCTGTGACAACGACAAAATCTCAACTCCTTATCTGGTATGAAAAAAAGAAGTAGAATTTATTTACTGTATTTGAAATTTTTAAAGATAGCTCATTTTACCTTACAATTTCCTCTCTTTTTCTCTACAGGCACACGTAGACCTAGGAGAGCAAGGCTATTGTGTACCCAGAAAGGGGACAGGTAAAAACAACAAAGAAAACAAAAGTCTTACTCTTCATGCAAAAAATAACATCAAATAATAATTGTTTTTGTTCAAACAGTACAAGTAACTTTATTCAACCCGAATAAAGTCGTGATCAAAATGTTTGTTGTACAATTTAACTTAGAAAATATGCCAAATAACTCGCAAACATTTATTCGACAAAGAACCTATTTTATGCCGCTCGGAGAATCGGGTAAGTATTCACATCTAAATTATGTGTGTATAATAAAAATGCACTAATTAATTCGGATCTTCATTTGTTTAATCATTAGATTCACATCCCAGTGCGCAAAAATGGCTACGCTACCTCATTCATCTCAGATTCGCATCGAATCAATTTGGACAAATTTTTCTTCACACGGATATTCGTATGGTGGTAAGAGCTTTGATAACAATAATTAATATTTAGCTTTGAAAGTTGCGTAAAATATACTCTTTTTTAGATCTTTCGAAAAAGTGATGCTGACACAGCTACCGGATTTGATGTACAAACCCCACACGAACTTCGATCATTTATTTATGCTCCTCACAACCCAAAGTTTAGTCCCAGATTAAACCCAATTACAAAAACCACCATTATTGCCACTTCGGATGATGACAAAGAGCCAGCAAAACAAAAAATAACACAAGATTCATCTTCTACTAGGAAAAAGTTTACTCCCAGAAAGATTATTTTCCGTGATGATGAAGCAACTGACGATAATAAGTATCCTCCTGCTTGTGACCACCACCATCACCACCATCACCACCGACGCAATAATAATTTGGGCGATGAAAGTGACCATCATGATGATGACGACAGTTTGGGAGAGAACGACGAAGAATGTGGCGAACAAGAATACGAGTACGAATTCGAACCGTGTAAAAATCATTCGGAAATTGAAATCATTGTGTAAGATATCTCAAAATGGATTGCATTTCAAACAAAAAAACTTGTTCCGATGTTTACAAAGCTGTAAAATAGTCAGTCAGTTAAGGTGTACGTATACAAGGTCCAATCGATTAAATTCAATGTAAATTCTCCACAAAAAATGTAATAATACAAAAGAGAGAGACCTATCCTTAACTCACCTTTAATTTAGATTAATACAATTCTACATTTTTATTATTTTAAGATGAAGAACAACTCAGTTCAAATTCTTGATTTTTTATTGGTCCACGTAGAGATATATTTTAGAATGTCGCAAAACGTGGAAAACCATCGCAAAAAACGGAAAAATATTAATAGCCTACTGGGTAGGCGTATATAATCAATTATAATTCTATGCATTTAGGATGTATTGTAAAGTGCGGGGGTGGGTGAATATGTACGGTACATATTAATTAAAGCAAGACAAAGAAATGATGATGTAATGTAAAAGTGATGAAATATGAAATAAGAAAGAAAGCAAAAGTAGTCTGTGGTATTACATACACGTTTGAAAAAAGAAGAAGAATTATTCAAAATTATAGTAAAGCAAATAATACACTACAAGTTATAATGTAAGTCTCTTCTAAGAAAGCAAATGTGAGTAAAAAATTGTCGAAAATAGTTTCACGGTTTAAAATTTAAAAAATATAAATTATTTTAGAAAATCAAATCAAATCACACTCAAACCAAAACCACCAAAATGTACCTAAATCCAACTAATCTTATTTTTTTGAAATTATTATGAATTCGTTCACATCACAAATTATAAAAAATGTAATTTTAATTTGAATATTATTCTTACTTATTATAATAATTATTTTGATTTTATATTTTACTGCGAGATATTTTCCTATAGTGTTGCAGTAGGATATAAAAAGAAGGCACATACTTAGATTAGTTGGCAATATTTTCGAGAAATAGAAAAATACACCAAAAATCAGACCAATTATTAAAATATTATTATTATTGTAAATATTTTTGTGCTATTTTACCTTTAAATCGAGACGACGATTTTATTACTTACCCAGAGTAGAAAAGAAGAAGAAACATCATTTTGTGTGAAGATGAGGAGTTAACAAATCATTATTTGACTTGTGTGTGTAGATATACAAATTATTAGAAGCAATCGATTCATAATAAGGTATGGATATTGATAATTATTAATATTAGTCAATCGTAATGCAATTTGTCGAGAAAAGTTATACAATTATAGTTATAAAATATCGGATGCCGCAGATAAAAAGAACAAAGGAGTGCGCACGTAAATATCATCGCAAATCGCAACCGTGATGAAACAAACAAACAATGCTTCTTCGTATCGAAAAATATCAAAAAATCAAAATATATTATTGATCCTCATTATTTTATGTAGTTCATTTGATCGAAAAATGAAAAAAGTAAGAAATGTACCATACATAATGTACCCTATGAGTGAAAATATGAAATCAATAAAAAATCATGATAAAAAAATATGCACAGTTTTGTTTCTGAAATCACATTTTATTCAACGTTTCTAACAAATTTGTACCGAGCGGATAAATAACAAACATCATTTTCATCGTTTTTAGCAGAATCCCTTAACAATGCGAATATATTTGCACACATTGCATGCATTTTTGCATTGCATCTTCATTAATAACCTTCTTCCTGTTTATTTTGTAACTCGTATATCTATATTTCTGTAAGTACAGTAATATACCCTTCTCCGCACCATACATCTTAGATCTTCATAATTAAAGCTATCATTTAACTCTTTGCTCATATTTCTTCTTACGCTAATTTTTGTTAATGTGAAAAGTGTTGGTAGCAATAATGAATCAAGTAATAATATATATTAATTATTAATAACAAAGCTTTTTTTAAGACTATTGCAAATCCTAGCGGTATACATACGTAATATTTCATAATAATAAATCCTAATCCTATTTTATCCTGGATAAGCTAACCATATCATTTATTATCATTCTAGATTATGTATGTTATTTTTGCTTTCGTTTTTTGTTTGTTTTGCTTTCTCCTTTCACTATTAATTATTTATATTTACTTACTTATTTTTCTACATTTTCATACAAAACTTCAAAAATGTAACTATTATTATAAATATTTCTAACAATATCACAAACAAGCGTTGGTAGTGTCGTCATAAATGAAAAGCTTGAAAAGTTTGCTTTCTCCTCGTTTTGTTTTGTAAGAGACCTGCTTCAATTATTAAATTTAATCTAGATACATACGTTATAGTTGCATTAGATTGGATATTATCATTATAAATTATTTTGTTTAGAAAAAAGGAACACACGTTTGCTTTTCTATATTTATTATTAATTTTTATAATAATAATAGTTTTATGAAGTAGAATATGTAGTAGTAATTGTTGTATTGTAGACTTTTACTAATTCTAGTTTGTTGTGTCGCGTTGTTTTATTAAATTAAATAAATTGTAATTAAATGTTACTTAAATTAATTATTATTTAAATTTTATAACTTATTCTAAATACTTATAAATATTAGCTATTCAAAAAGTTTAGAATAATGTGAAAACACCAGCACATATCACTCTCAGTCATTCTCGTAATATTTTGTATATAATTAATTAATAACAGTTTTTTAATAATTTGTAAAGTGAAAGTTTTTTTTTTAAATACGTAATTCGCTCTCACTCATTGATTTTCTTCCGTCTGAACACTGGCAAATCATTATCTTAAAAAAAAACTTTCTCCAGAAATTGCATTATGGGATGTTGTGTGCATTTGCCGTTTGTATGTATAACAATACATAAGTATTACATATATGCAACTGTGCAACGAAATTTGGTCCAATATTTATTTATATATAAAAAAAAACATTTGCATTGGAGAAAGCAGGTACAACTATTTGAAGTGAAAGTGGACGACATATTATAAATTCCATTCCTTTCTCTCTCATCCAGCCCGATTATACAGAATACGAAATTCAATGCAATGCAATGCAAGTGTGTGTTTATACAATAGTTAAAAAGTTTGAATTTAAAAATTTACGTAAGTAGATAATTAATTAATTAATAGTTAATAGCACCATTCATTGTTGTAATGGTAGAAATGTTTCTCTCGATGATGCAGAATTTTCTGAATTGAAGAAGAAACAGGCACAGCTACACTCAATATTTCCCAAAAAGTTCTATTATTCAGACTCATCCAGTCCAGAGGGTGGTGGTGTTTTTTTCTGCATACAAAAGTTGCATAATTTTCTTCTAAATCCACCTAAAATGAAGAAAATACATAAAAAGCCAGATTTTGCACTTTCAATAAATTTTATTTGGTGTGTTTTTCAGCAAGAATTTAAAGAAATAATAAGAGGTCAATATTTTCAGGCAAATAAATAAAGCTCATGCAAAAATTGATCAAAAGAAAAAACAATAATTTCACAACATTTTGGAGTTTATTTCAAAATCCTGTTGAAAATAATATTAATAATTATTTAATAATCTATCCTCTAAAATAAAATGATTGATTGATTGATTAAGCCACAAACAGGACGGTGACAATATAACAGAACTAATTAAGAATGCAATTTATTACACATTCTCGCAAAAAAAAGTAAATTTCTAGCTACAAACTACAAACTTTGGTATTTTAGATGATATAATAATATTTTTCTATGCCGTATAATAATAATATTTACACGAATCTTCTGTAAAATGTGCTAATTATTATGTAACAACAAAAAATTAAATAATTTCTCTCTCTTTCTGTCTTCCATACCATGCTTACTTACAATGATGATGATGATAAAGTAACTTTAAAATGATTAGATTAGATTGTTATGCAACGTCACCTTATCATAATAATCACTCGATCACTCACAAATTGTGCTATTTTATTATTATGATTATATTTTGGATTGGATAAGTTACTTATCTTTTTAAACTTTTCAATTTTTAAATCAACTAGCTCATTTTCTCACTATATTTATTTATTTATTTACGTAATTATGTATTATCATATTTTGATGGTGAAAGCCAAACGTGTTTCTCCCTATTTTTCTAAAACCTACCCAATTGACCAATACAGACTACAACTTACTTAAGTTGCATAATTACCTTACTAATTTACGATCATGCATAAAAATGATCATTATTAAGGTACTTGATCACTTAGAACGTTTCCGATTGTATTATGCTGTTTAGTTACATTGGTAAAAAATAAAGAAATTTACAATCCAATATTTCACTTAAACATTAATCTGTACATCTTAACGTTATGATTACATGATATTTATCATCTATGTAAAATCCAACACCAAAATTATGATAACCTGAACTTATATATTAAACCCATTTTATTTTAATTACATTATTTATCCTAAAAAAACTCTGTTTAAAAAGTTATAAGCATTTATCTCTTCTTCTTCTATTCTGTGTTATAAAAGTTTATGCTGTTTCCATTTTTCTTGATTGATTGATTTTATTAAAATGCTATTTTTTAGAAAATTTCTACTGTTTTAATTGTTTTCTAATGATTTGATTTCACACTCTTGTTAAAAAGAGAGGTTGCTAATTGTGAATTTTATAAGTTTCTTTTTGTTAATTTGTAATTATAGATAATATTCTATTGAGAAATTAAGTGAGACGTAACCAAAAATAGTGGAGAAATTAAATCCATCATTAT
>JAQFZJ010000519.1:0-23833 GCA_034695645.1 Folsomia fimetaria
ACACCAACAACCGCTGGATTTCACTCTATGTTCACCCACTGACTGCTTCATCCAGGACGCCTTGTGCAAATTAATTTACTCACATGCATGAGAACCAAGGTTCGCTAATTTTGCAAATTGCAACAATCAATTTATCTTGGAGAATGTACAAACAAACAAAAGTTGAGCAACATTGCCTAATTCCATGTGCATTTTAATATCATGCTTTTTCCTACAAGTCTCCTTAATTATAATTATATGAATTGAGACATGAGTATGATATAACAACGTGTAGTACATACACAGAACGTGTAGTAATGATGATTTTGGGGAGTAAGCAAGTATTAGAGATAGAATAAGAGAAAATATTATAAAGTGACAATCAAGCAAATCTTCTAAAAATATGGTTTAAGGTTTTCACTCCTATTTGTAACTCTGCGAATTTAAATTAGATACTTTTACAAAGGAATGGCTATGCATTGCATACTTTTTAATACTAATACTAACGTTATATTTTCCAACGTCTTAAAATTTCATCTCATCTGGTGAAACCACAAAGTTATGGTGAAACTGTATAATTAATCATCATCCTAAACTGTCTCATCTCAATCTGCCTCAAAAATTTCATTTCGTGGCTAAAATAACGCAATATAATACCAGCCATTACATTTGTCTAAAGTATTGAAACAATTGGATGGAGACATTTATTATGTTAACAAATTATTAATAAATTTTTAATAAATTATTAGTAAATTATTCTTATAGTATTATTTATATTACATTATTATTACAAAATTTGACAAACGTGGTCTCTATTTGCCCCAGGCGTGCCGAAGTGAAGAAGCTGATGCAACCCACCCCAGCCCCGCCAACCTTCCATTTCTTCGCATTCATTCTCACACCGGCATCTTACTTGCACTCTAATTTGCACGTGTCTGATTTTCTTGCAAAAATATTTACAAGATATATTTTGCAAAAACAGATAGGAGTATGTTTATGCGTTCTGTAATATCAAAAATTGCTTCTGCCGCGGAGCAAGCAGTGGTGAGAGTTGTACAGACTCCACGCCTCCTCCACACGAATGTGATGGTAGGTGGTTCCAAGAGTTGTCTATTCCTCCAACCTACCACACTTCGCCCACTTGCAACTTTGAGATACGCACATAATGATACCAAGGCTAAAGGTAAGAACATTATAAGAATTTACCTTTAATAATTGCACTGACTGATTTGGGTTCAATTTGCGCTCTGGAAAGTTAACCATCGAAATTAATACTAATTAATTTGGTTTCAAAAGGTGATGACGAGCTAGTGAATTTTTTGACGGAAGAAATCGCGACAGAGAAGAAGAATCAGAGGGCTGGAGCTTTGCCTGCAAACTTGGATGGATTCGAAGTTCAGTTGAATCAATCAGAACTTACCTTATCCAAAAAGTTCAACAGTGAAAAGTAAGAAGACTAGTTGAGTGTTTAATTGTAGTAATAAATGATAATAATAATGCTTGTTTTGTTTAGAATAACGATTAACTTCAATGTTAACCACACTGTGGATTCTGAGTATGCTGAAGATCCAACGGCAAAAGGATCACCAGAGAAGGATCCAGAAATGAGATCTCGTCCAAATTTCGAGATTGAAGTTACAAAAGGGAATAAAATATTGTCCTTTAGCTGTTCCTATTTGCAAGAAAGCGGAGCTGCTCCTGAGGGTCAACAGGAGGAATACCGTATGAATTTTATATCACATATATCCACAATAATATATTATTTATAGCTTGAGGTGGGTAAATCACAATGCATCATTTACTGTTTTAGCAGAGGATGCATTTGTTATCGATGAGATCGCAATTTATGAGGGAGATTGGAACGAGCAAACTTATGCTGTGGCTGGAGATATTTTGGACGGAGTAAGTATATTCCACGCCATATTATTTAACACATCATGTTTTGCTGAATTTGAAATTTTTATTTTCCAGTATTTGTACGATTTATTCATGAATATGTTGGAAGAGAGGGGAGTAACAAATGAATTCGTGGAGAAAATGTCGGATTTTGCTACGGATTATGAGCACAAGTTGTATATCAATTTGTTGGGACAACTCCAAGGATTTCTCAGCTCCAAGTGAGCCTGACTATGTGGAAAACGCTAGAATGACAAGGACATGCATTTGAATTAGAGTGTAGTAGTTAATTAGATTGTTGGTTTACATTTTTTCTCAAGTCATTTTTTAAAGATAAGCTTTCATTACATAGTCTGATTATTGAAATAAAAAGTTTTGGTTATGAATTTTGATGTATTAAATTCATTTGCATTAATATTTAATAAAATAATGAGGAGGTGGTATAAAGAAATATTTATACAACAGAACACTCGAGGATTTGTAATACACTTAGCGGAATGTATTTCACACAGCTTGGATTCATCATCATCATACAAATTTGGAGCATAAATACACGAATAAGAATGGGCTACACATTACATTCTAACATAACTTTCTCTCAAGTCTAATCTAAAGCTTCATATTAAAGGATTGTTAATTATATCCACTAGCAGATGCACTCGCTGATACAGGTCTTGCAGACTGATTACAACAATACATTTTTTCATCCACTAAAGTATAGTTCTGTTCACATTCCGTAACCTTGATAAGGTACACCCCCTGTTCCATAGCCGGCATTGGGATAGCCCTGCTGATAACCAGGCGGCAACATTCCAGGTCCAGCTGTTAACATCAGTTGGGGTTCTAATAACAAAATTATAAATTAAGGATAAACATCTACAGTTTTCATATTGCATGAAATTTGCCGTATGTCTGTCTATATTATTCAACTAACCCATAATCATTGTTTTTTGATCATTGGTGTGTCCGTCTTCAACTCTTTGCATTTCCAGTTCCTCCAACCTGTCAATCTATTCAGAAAAAGGGGAAAACTTAAGATTCTGTTGATCAAGTAGACGATACAAATCAAGAGTTCATATTAAAGAACTGACCTTTGTACGATATTCACGGAGAACTTGAATCATGTAGGGCATTGCAAAATCCATGATTCCATTGCGCCAAGACAATTCCAAAATTACATCAGGATGTAGTAAATCGTAGCAATGAAAGAGGCAGGCTGCAAAACAGTCGTTATTCCCTTGGTCTAGGAACCAAGTCAGTAATTCTTCAGCAATATCGGGATTTTTAGATTCTGCAGCATACTCCATGGCATCCTACAATTAAATCATAAGTGATGAAATATGATTTTGAAAGAACTCAAGAATATCATTCATCATTTTTATAAATATAGAGCAAACTTACCCTGTACAGTTTATCTTTTTTGCACAGCTCAACAGATTGCTTCCAGCGGTTGTTGCCTTTGTAAAGGTATGCAGCAATTCTACGGAACTCGATGAGTTCATGCTTTTCCAACTTTTGGGCCAATGCGATATTATCAAAATTGTCAAAGGCATCAATTGAAGTTCGAAGGCCTTGATAATCCTCTTCTTCAATTAGTAAATTATTCAATGCTTCGTTAATTGCTTTGTTGTTTAAACTTTGAACTGCTCTCAAATACGGTTTCACCAACTTTAAATGATTTACCTGCAGAGAAATGTTAACATAAGTATTGCAATACATTGAACAAAAACAATACAACTTTAGATTCTTTATCATACTTTGGCGAAAAAGCTGACAGATCGAGTGTGGTCCATTCTAGGAGCTAACACGACGAGTAGGTCGTTCAGCAACATCGGCTTGTAGTCTAAGTAGAACTGGATGGCTTTGTAGTAAAGCTCAATGTTAGCCACTTTAGTGATGATGTCCTTAAAATGTGATTCTCTCCAGGCTTCCGTAGGATGAGTCATCATAGCTGTAACAGCGTTGTCATACTCTTCGTATTTGTCGTAGAGGAAAACCAGCTCTGCCCACAAATGAGCTTGCTCTGCAGCCCGTAAAACCTAAATACAGAAAGAATTGCATATCAGTATAATCAACTTGCTTACTTTATAAATGTCAATCAGACTGCAATAATAACAAAAATACTACAAAAATACCTTTGGAATATTGACGCGTGACCAGAATAGCTCCAAATGTTCTTTCATCTTTTCTGGCTTGAACTTAGAGTATAAGATAGCGAGCTCAGTAAACATTCCCATGTGAGCTCTTTCCAATCCCAAAGCTGCTTCTAGAAGATTAATCAATTCCTCGAAATATCCCCGGTCCTGATAATGGTTGATTAAATCCTCCAATTCATCAGCCTAATAGATGACAAAAACGCAACAATTGAATTCATTATTCCTGTGCACTACGGTTATGTGGTGCAATAAATACAAACGTTACTTACGTGAACTACAATGTGTAGGCCGCACATTTGAGCCAAGCGAAATTCTCCAGACTCAACGCATGCAAAACACACTTCTTTCCATGTGCGTGTGCTATTTTGAAATCATTTAATGTTAGAAATTGTAAATACAATAAAATAATGTTGGAGTTGGTTGCGGATTTTACCTGTTAGCCTTTCGAGCTGAATCAACGGCACCTTGGTACTCTTTCAAATACACCAACGTAATTGCTAGTCGGGCGAAATTGGATATATTGTTATAGAGGAGCTTGGCAGCATCAAACATTCCAGCATCAAAGCAGCGATCACCGATCTATAAATTTTGGTTTTTATTAAATACCGTACATAATTAATCATCACTGGAAACAATCCAGAAGATGATTGATTGATTTGTTTACCTTCTGAATATCTGCATGATTTGGTCCGGACACAAATTCTTCTAAATCTGCCAATCTTCCAGTTTTCGCATAGGCATAGATCAACTCGGTCTCAATGTAGGATTCGCGTGCCTTCTTTCTGGCCATCTGAAGATACCGAACCAAATCTTCCCAGCCACCTGCGTAATAATAAATGAAGATAAAAGGTTAACTTTTAAATCCAGTACTTACAGAATTATCATGTCTATTATAGAAATCAATTACCTGTCTTGTGAGCTGTTTCCACTACATCAACGAAGGCTGAGGGGTCATCTGCCTTGATATACGAGTCAATAGCCTCCTTGACCATTCCTTGCTGAAGTTGAGCTTTTGCAAGCTGACTCCAAACTGCGGGCTCATTGCATCGCTCAGCAAATTCATAGGCTCGGTCAAGATTGCTGACATTCTCAATCAGAACTTGAATAGCAGAAGTGTTGACGTCAAACTTCTTGAAGATGGAAAATGCTTCTTCATAGAGTTGATTGTTGATGGCAATATTAGCGATGTCAGGAGCATCATAATTGTCTAGGCGGTTGATATACTCCATAACTCTGGTTCTATCAGCCTTAATAGCGGTCAAGATCAGGAGATTTTGCAGATTTCTGTAATCATAAAGTTAGCCAGTTAGTGTTGTAACAAAATAATGCTAGAAGGGAAAAGACGGATGGATGACCAACCTATGGTCTGAAAATACAGAGTTATCCAAGACAATTTTCTCAAGGAGCTCGATCAATTCATTAGGAAGGTCGGCCGTCATAAATGCTTTCACAGTGACGGATATATCCTCAGGGTCTTGTGTTTCCGATAAAGCTGTCTGAACCACTTGGTCAATCAATTGACGTCTGTAGGGATTCTCTTCGTTCAACACTTCCACCCACAGCTCTGGATCTCGACGTCGAACCAAATATCTGAACAAATAAAGAAACAAATTAGCATGCCAATTGCCACCTATGGTGTTTAACTTAACAATGAAAATTACCTTGCTTCCGACTTGAACAAAGAGTTTTCATTGCAAACATGAATTAATTCACGATCTGCATGCCCTCGTTCATATGCAACGCAAGCCAAATGAGGGTCTCGTTTTTCACAGTATTTCCCAACTACTTTGCTGTCGTAGTACTGATTCTCCTTTAGAAATCTCTCAGGGTTGTTGTTGCTGTCAATATAAATCTTAGCGAGGGCATTATGTGTTGCGGGCTCAATGACGCTTTCATGAACTCTGGACTCCAACCATGGCAAAAGTAGCTTCAGTCGATTCCGTTTTTCTACTTCTTCAACCAACTCATCGGTTGAAAACTGTCCACGGACCACCATAATAAGGCTTTTAATAACATCTTCAGAACAGTCCACATCCAGCAAACCGCCCACCACAACTGGAAGTCGAGATGGATTAACCTACGTACAAATATATCGTTTCAAGTTCATATATAATATGTATAACAAAACATATCCGCTTAAATGTTCACCTTTTGAACGTAGATTTCAATGTATTTTTGCAAATTATTTCTGTACAAATAAAGAACAAGGTCGTGGACGAAATCAAAGCGATCGCACACAATAATCAGTGGGAGTTGATCTGTTAATTTGGCCTCCTTGAGGAAATTCTTTACGCGTTCAGCATTATAACAATTTGATTCTCTGCAAATCCTTTCAACTTCTTTAATTTGACCGGTTTTACAAGCCGCCTGAATATACTTGAAGTGAACTTCTGAATCCTGACTGAAGTTTACGATGGATCCCAAAAAGTAGAAAAGTCCCTCGTAGCTTTTGAAGGATTCAAAAAGATCAATCAGTGCTTTGGTTGTCAACTGCTCGTGATATTTGGTAGCAATTTGAACACAGATGTTGAGGTTCTGTCTAATATTTGCAGTCAACATGGCTTTGAGACATTCCACAGAGTCTTCAACAGACAATGTGCCAAAATAGGTGACCAACCACTCAGGATTGAGTAAATGAGTGTGTACAACGGCTCGTTTGATATCATACAAATCTACACAATAATTTGCAGAATATTAATAACTTGCGAATGTAAAGGCTGAAATATAAAGGAACCTGTGTAATGCTCCAGTGCTCTTTGTAGAAGTCCAGCCTTTTCACACATCTGGGCAATATGGGCCTTGTCGTAGTGAGTGAACATCTGATTTCCCAATATGGCATCAGCAACCTATGACAAAAAATAAACTGTAATTCCAATTTCCGAAAACTTAAGCCAAATTATTACTAACCTGTGGAGCAGCAATCAAATTCATTTCCAACAGTCTTGTTTGCAAAGCGCCTTCAGTTGGTCGGTTATTTTTTAAAGCGTCCAGTAAGAATGCGGTGCATTGTTGAACCATGTTTTGTTCCATGAAAATATCGACGATCTAAGCAATTCAAAATAAGAATAATTTACCATCGATTCTATTTATTCGTGTATTATAATATTACTACACTGCTGAATTCCCTACCTGATTAATATCGGCCAGAGGTTCTTCATCTTGAACAAGCATTTGGGCGAATCCGACACCTTGATCTGGGTTTACGCGCATTAAATTGCGTAACAGAAAGACGTAATCTGGCGTGTAGCCCACTTTCTTGGCATACAAAACAATTTTGTTGAATTGCCCAGTTTCAGCAAAACATTGGATGACCTACGTAAATCGAAGCAGATGATACACATATATATTAGTAGGGTTGGCTTAATTTTATTCAGGTTTTATAGGGAAAATGAAAATACCTTGTTTGGAACGTTTGCTCGTAAATACACAGAAAGGGCGAGTGTGGGGTCAACTTGTTTAACCAAGTCCCCAAGTTCTTCAGAGCACTCTAGCTTATCTTCCTTCAACCATTTCTCCATCAGTTGTTTCTTTCCTTGTTGCAAAACTGGTCGAGATAGTTCCAGTGACTCAAATTTGTTAAGTTGACCCTGAAGAATAAAGTAAATAGTAGTAATACAATCTAAAAATAAATAACAAACAGATAACGTACTCGATCCAGAAGGATTCCAAAATACTGTAAGAGTGGTGACGTTTGCCCAGGTTGAGTGGCAACCTGCTGAAATCTTTGAATTGTTTGAGGAGTCCTCAATATTCCTTTTGGAGCCTGTGCTGCGACCTTTGCAGCATCTGTATACTGTGCATTTTGGAACAAGGTGTTAAACTTGCGAATAAACAAGTCTTCTGCTCCACTTAAATTATTTCGGAATGCTACTCGTAGTGCTAAATCTTGATTGGATAAATTATTGACGATGTGAGAAACAACGGTATCTTCATCAATTGTGACAGACAGCACTTGACCCTTTCTATTCACACCCAGGATTCCTCCAGTCGTTTCATGAGGGGCAGTAACAAAAATCGTGTCAGAGCTAATTCGGTTCATGTATATACAAGCTGCACTCTCCAGATCGTAGAGATGAATGTAGCCATACTTTGTTATCAAATACACAATGTCGTACTTGTTACTCGCCTAATTAAAATAAAGGAACCAATTAATCCGAATGCATGATACAGAAAGTAAATATGATGTTGATGACCACATACTTGCATTGCAACGGGGAAATCAGTTTGTGCTTCTGGTGGGAAGAACACATCCATGCTCTTTTTAGTAAAAGCTTGATTCCCAGTTGGGACACCGCCCACCTCTACAATGTGGATCTAAATAATAAAGCACACCACAAATAATTAACAACCTGCTTTGAAATTCTGACATATTCCATTTTCCAACATTCATACCTTGCCACCTTGTGCATTTCGAACTGCAAAACACAAAAGATTGGATGGTTCTGGATTTCCTTCCAATTTCAACTGTGCAAATGTTCCAGCATGTCCTTCAATGGGTTGACTCACTTTCCGTTCAACGGAATAAAGTTGCATTGCACCAACAACTCGGTTTTGCTAAAAATGTAAAAATAGTGTCACTATTCCTCTCCCTCCAGAGTCACAGTATATGAACCGAACCACCACCCACCTGAGCTGAAATTGCCACCAACAACAACCAATTTTGTTTCGCATCCGTTCTATAATTAATGATTTGTGTCCCCGCAAGACTGGAATGCCGATCAAACATCTTTTGTGGAATGGATTCGCCCTCCATGCTCCAATGGAAGACGGCAGAATCCGTCACAAGGCCAATGGTGTTGAGGGAAATCCACTTCCAAAAAATGACTTCCTCCACCATCGCATGCGATTTCATCTTACTTTTCATCTCAATATTAAAAATCTGGAGTGTTTTTCCAGCCTTAAGAGCAATCACTTTGCTGGCTGGATTCATAATTGCGGAGTCAGCAGTGATGGGTCGCCGAATAGGGCTGTTGGAATCTGTCATGTCAATAATGACAATTTGTGCGGAATCCCCCACCTTTTCTCGGACACAGATGAACTTGTCGGACTCCATCGTCAAGTTGTTGAAACTTATGTTGGCCTGATTGATTCCGATGGAGGTGAGCTACATCATAATTTGCAAACAACACATATTTTAGAAAAACATTAGAAAATCATACAAAACATAAGATATACGCCCATCACAAATTTCCATTGACTCTCTAATTCTGATGACTCAGTCCGTCAGTGATGATGATGTAGCAGAAACAATATATATAATTTACCTGCAAATGCTCCTGAAACCGGATGGGAATAATTCCCGATGCAGCCATGATGATGACTTCTTTTAGTTAATCTGACCAACAGTGGGTACAGAGTATTTATACACCAGCAGTATAATAATTTCTAAAAAGTGTGTTTTTGTCCTCCTCCTGACTGACCTACGAAAAATTGAGATATCTTTTATTATTAGCTCTTTTCTATCTTCCGTGGGTGGTTGTGTTTTACTGACAGACGGACTCAACTAACTGAACGGAAAGTAGTAGTAGTGGTCTTATTAGTTAGGGCGAGAGAGAGATCCGTGTGGCTGGTATTAGATTGGTGGTGGTGGTGGTGGTGGTGGTGGGTTTGGGTTTGTCGACAGCATTCGGAAACAACTCCCTCCTTATTTCAATACATACAGCAGACGGACAGAGCAATAATGTTATCCTATACGTTATATGTGCTGCTTATAACATAGCGGCTCAATCCCGGCATCCTCCCTAGAAGAAGAAATGACAGACCCACTTGGTCACAGTATAGCAGTTGTCATAGTCAGCTGAGGTGTATATGATGCGGACGTGGCAAGAGGGAAGAGTCCCCACCTAGTCAACCACACACTGCACTAATAAGTTTGCATACAAGTTTTCGTATGAATGCTATTGAATCTACTACACCAGTATATTCAGTCATTTTCCATGCAATTGAAAATATGAATTCTTTTTTCTTAAAAAAAAAGACTTATTATTTGTTATAAGCCATAATGCTTGGATTCCCTGATTTAAGAAATAATTTTAATTCGAGTCTCTGAACTGAATGCAGTAATATATAAATTTGCATTGATGCGCAAATCGGTGGTTATAAATATACACCTTCCTTTTTGGAAGTCGGCTGTCTTGTGATGCTTTGTTGTTATTTTGGTGATACTAAAAACCTTAATGTTGTGATGATGCAATTGCACGAGAACAAAAAACTCTGGTTAGAATAACGTGAAGTTGTGATCGAATTTATTGGTATTTCGGAAACTTGAGCGTTTATTTATTTTGAAACTCGTATAATATGTGAAGTACACAAAATGTAGAGAAATGAGGTTACCCATAGGCAAAATAAATACGAAGAGTAATACAGAATTGCATGAGTATGTATGTGTAAATGAAAAATAAACTTAACAATATTATTAAAATGTAGGATAACATTAACCGTCAAGTCAGTGAGTTACTTATAAATTAAACAAAAAAATAATAATAGTGAAAGCTCCAAAAAGATTGAGTTCTTAGGTACAAATATTTAAATATATATATTTGTATCATTAATTTAGAGTGCCACGACAGCCAATGGAGCCACACAGGCAAGGAATCTTTTCGTCCTCAATTGGGAACTTGTAATCATAAGTAATCTCTTCATTCATCCCAATAGCCTGTTTCGAATATATCACAATTTTCTTTCTTCCTTCAATCGTAATGATTTTGGCGTAACAATTTGGCTGGAATTTAGAAAATGGCAAAGTTTTAGTTTTAAGATATATTTTTAGGTAGTTTTTAATAGGTAAGGGTGTCTAATACTTACGTTGCAACTGTGATTAATGAACCTGGAAAGGTTACCGCATCTCGTGGCGTCAATGATAGTTTCAAGATCAATTCTAAAGAGATACGAGCTTCCAATTCCAATTGCCATATACTTTTTTTCTCGTAGATCTGCAATCACGGGCCGAATCATTTGACCAACATATTCAATAACCATTTCATCCGCAGCAATTGGTTCTGATGTAAAGAGCCCCCAGTCGTGAATTGTACTCCTACCAAAACGGATATTCTTTTTCCTGAATTTTAATTGGTTAAACTTTAGTAAGTCAGAATCCACTTCATTTCCTAAGGCTGTTAACAAACGACGTTGGTTTGATCGAGCTTCCCGAGATATTGCAATAGCCATCTTGGAATTCGCTTTCTCTGTACTTAAAGCACCAACATGTCCTACACACTGATTCACTTTTTCAGTAACTACACCCCATTGACGACGATTTGCAGCTTTCTCAGACTTTGTCAATTGATACATTCCTTCAGTTCGGGCACTACCCGTTTTATGAACACGCGTATCTGGATCTTTTGGACGCTTGGGTTTGGGAGATGGAACAGTTGGTGGATACTCTACCCAGTGAGTAGAGTTGAGCCAATACGTATTTGAATCGAAAGCCAATGAGTTCTCAAATGCCAGCCTGAAACCTTCAACATCTTCTTCATCCAAATTGGAGAAAAATAGGTCATACAGAATTCTTGTCTTTTCCTCGTTTCCTCGGGCTTTGAAAGCTCTTTTAGCTCTGGGTGTTCTGCCTTTCTTTCGAGGTACAGGTCTCTTATGAATTAGCGCGAGCTGTTTAGCTTCCTCTTCGTCAGCAGGTGGGCGAGAGTAGGTATGGTCAAGGAGGTGACTTGTTGGTTCTATTACAAATGGTTCAATTGGGTCAGGATAATAATCTTCAAATAAGTCATCGTTCTTCATCTTTTCAAGTTTCGCAGGCCAGTCTGGATTTTCTCTTTTAAACTTGGATGGCATTATTTCCTTTATCTCTTTTATCTCCTCCTTGATATCCAATTTAATTTCATTACCTTTGTCCATTTCAAATGAAATTTGTTGTGAGTTTGCTCTTCGATCTGAAATACTTAAAGTGATTTTTGAGTCAACAATTGGAGAGTCAGAGTATAGATCCTCAATTTCCTCTTCAAGCTCTGAGTCCTCTTCCTCAGATGAGCTGCTTTCAGACGTTGAAGTCGAGGATAAGGTTGAAGCTGATGCATCAGAAGAGAAGCTAAGATGTCGGATTGGTTTTTTAGAGGGAATAGGTTCTTCATCATCTGAATCTGATTCTGAAGAAGTCACACTTCGACTTCTGCCCGACTCTGATTCGTCAGACTTTCTCGAATCTTCTTCATCCACCGGTTGTTGGGGTATCATTTTTCGGAATGATGGCAATTTTGGAATGGAACGGCTTAAACTTGCACCACTACCACCAAAAGCTGCCCCTTTGAAAATAGACTCGTTGAACTCAGACATTGGTGGTTTAGGAACATTGAATTCTGCCGTAGATTTTGCTTCTTGTTGCTGCTTTGTACTTGCCTTGTGATAATCTTCTCTTTTCTGACACCAAGCTTCGAATTTCTTGTACGCTTCATTTTCTAGTAAACGTCTGTGAAAGTCTTTAAACAAAGTGTTCTTCATTTCTTGATAAATCCTTTCAATCACTAGCTTGCTAACTTCGAGCGCTGTGATTTCATCATCAGATTCTTCTTCACTACAAGGTTCATACATTGAGGAGTTATCTGTTGGCTTTTGATATGGGTCATACTGTTGGGGGTAAAACTGTGGCTGGCACTCCATCGTTTGATTCCACATATATGGAGGATAAGGCACTTGAGCATTTGGCCAGTAACCTTGTGGCTGGTAATATTGCGCTGGCATTAATGTAGGCTCATTAGGTAAGGGTGCATCTCCTGGAGGGAGGGGTGGGAGATCTGTTGGAAGGGGTGGATTGGGTGGAAGACTGATTTCAGAGGGATCTTGTGAGGACCAGGGTGATGCTGAAATGTCCATTGATGATTTGTCTTTTCGTCTCCGTTTTCGGCTAGGAGGTGTTCCATTAGATTCATCAGAAACCTTCTCAAGCTCAGCCAAAAGATTTTGTTTCAATCTTTGAAGATCAGATAGTGGTAAATTATCGCCTGGATCAATGGTAGTTAATGACAAGAATGGTGAAGGAGGAGGAGAAAAATCCTCATTGTCAGATTCCCCATCAATCGGGACAAAGGTATTTTTCTTAAACTTTTTGGCGAAAGCGGATTCTACAGTTTCTTCTTCACTTTCACTACTCCAAATTTCATTATTGATTCCAAGTTTGGAACGTTTCCTCCTGTTAGCCGCCTTTAATTTTTCTTTCTCTTCTTCACTGTCACTACTTTCCAACATTGGAATTCTTATACCCAATAGTGACGATCCTTTACCTAACAGGAATAGTTCAAATAATTACGCTATGAAATATATATAAATAAGTATTCTCTCTATCTAATAATATGAATTAAGTGCACTCACCAGAAAATACTTGTCGAATCCTTGTATCCAAATCCACTTTGGGAGAGTAAAAGTCCTCATTCTCATCTTGAGAATTAAGCTCCGAATTTAATGCCCATGGTGGTTTTGGTGACGCTGTGGAGTCAACGGCATCAGGCAGCGGGGGTGGGAACATGAATGGGAAGCTAGCATAGTTTAGATCTTGCTTTGGTACAACACCTGGAAGCGGTGGGATATACCCGTCCACACCTCCTTCCCCAAGACCATATCTCCCATTAGTTGCAACATCATTTGTTGCTGATACCGGCACATTGCGAATTATATTCTTCCTACCATTGTCTTGTAACTTCTTTGCGACTGGAGAAATTCCCCCTTTACCCTCTTTCCCATCCTTTTCTTTGCTTTTGGCAATAGAGTCAGTCTTTTTCTCGTGTGGTTTCTTTTCTGTCGTCTGTTCTTCAATTAACTGCTTGCACTTTGCGATGAAAGGATCCAAGAAAACGTTAATTCTCTGTCCCATGATGGACGTGTTATTTAGCCTCTCTACAAACGTTTTGGCGCAAGAAGGACGCTTGAATGCGATGTGAGCCACTCCCAAATGTTTGTTGGTGACAGGATGATGAAATATTTGAAAGTCGTCATAACCCTCACTCCAATGTTTCGCCAATATATTTTTCATAAAATTACGGTCAATATTATCATTGATATTTGTCACAGTCACTTGAATAGCGGGAGGTTTTCCAATATAAGTTTTGTCAATTTTTAATAAGGGTATAAGAAGTTTTGTGTCTTCGAGTGGATGGGGTCGTATTTTATTTCGCGGATCTCGAACGAGGACCGTCGGGTAGGAGGGATCTTCAGGTACACGACCATCATAACGATAAGACTTGAACGACGCTTTGACTAGACCAGGATCGACTATCAGTTTAAATGCTACAAATTCTCGCTTCTTGTTCCCCGCAATCACAGATGATGATGACGGCGTTGCGGGGACAGAGGAGGAGGAGTAACTTTCTTCACGATTATTATCCTCCATCTTCAACAACAATCAGTAGATTCCTCCTCTCCCCACTGCCACACACACACACATGCAATAAAAAACAACATCAAAATAATGTCACAAATTTATCAAACAAAAAATTATGATTTTCTATCCTATCCAATTATCCGGCGGAGGGACAAAAAAAAAGTCTTGTTACTTATTATGCTTATTACTCACCTCCTCAAGTCAGAGTGTAGAATTTTGACAAAAAGAAGTCATTTTCGAATAGATTGGCGTCCATGACAAAGTTCTTTCTTTAACGTTTCAAAGTTTCGAAACGATGAAGAGAAAATTGGTTAGTGATGTGAATTTTGTGAGTGTAGCTAGCTCTCTTGGTCGTTTTGTGCTTTGCTGCCTTCCTGCTGCTCTTCTTGGTCGTGTTTGAGAGTGATGGTGGTGATACTGCTGCTGGTCTATTCTTCTATAGTGTGTTGTCTAATATATATAGTAAAGGATAAGTAATAATATTAGCAGCAGCAGTGGCAGTGGTGGTCTTTTTGTCTGGTTTTGTGTGAGAAAAGCCGAGCATCCTTTTCTCAAAACCATAGAAAACGCAAATCCGCACTATTTCTCGTCTCAACCGCGCTAGCTTCAGCCCGTAATCTCTAAACTTTTTTGATTGTTGCCTTTTTCATGTTGGACTGATTGGTAGATTTTTGCAAACTGCAAAAATACTATTTTTTGCGAATTACTTTTAAAGTAAGTATAATTATTTGTTTTTTATTGTTTCGATTCGCGTTACCGTGTTGCTTAACCCTGTCATCTGTACTGAACTGTTTCCATGTTTTCTTGAGGTTGGCTTGGAGGTGGGTGGATTTTCGGCGAAATTATTTCGCGAAGGCGAAGAATTTCAACAACTTGTCAAGTAGACGGAGAACAGTTGGGTGTATTATTTCTGTCGGTACGGGACATATTATTATTGAATTGGCTAGTTTGCAGTGTTATATTATCTTGTATATATGTTAATGTTTGAATTTGTACCTTGTTAGGATTATCATGTCTTCCAATAAGAATAGCTCAAAAGTTGGGGAGAAGCGTAGAAAAGAACAGGCAGGAAATAAAAACCAGGATGGTTCTTCTAGTTCAAAGAAAAAAGTTGTGGAAATTGCGGATCTGGATACTGAGGGTGAAGGTGCCGACAAAGTCAAGTTAGGACCTCGAAAGAGTGAGTAATTTAAATTGAAATAATATGATAATATTAATGTATATGTTTACGTGTGATTAAGGTTTGTTCATATTTGAGAATAGTATATAATTTCTTATTATTTATCTTGTAGAATTGCTCAAGAAGAAAGATCCCCGGATGTCCAGCTCTTCAAAATCGAATATGACTAAGGTTGTGGACATTGCCGATTTGGATACTGAGAATGAAGGTGACGACCAAATTGAGCTGGAATCTCGAAAGAGTGAGTAATTTAAATTGAAATAATATTCCTGTGGTTTAAGATTATTGGTATCTGAGAATATGTACACTTTTGTTATTATTTATTTTATAGAATTGCTCAAGAAGAGGGGTAAAGCGTCCAGTTCTTCGAAATCGCATTTGACTAAGAAGGTTGCAAGCATTATGGAACTTGACACTGAAAGTGAAAGTGATGAAGTTAAGGAATTAAGACGTCGTCGTGAAAAAGTACAGAGTGAGTAATATGATATGTATAAATGAAATGAGATAACAATATTGATGTATTTGTGTGGTTCATTTGTATCTGAGAATAATGTATAATTTCTGATTATTTATGGTGTAAGTAGATTTTATCAAGAAACGTAAAGCTTCGGCCAATACATCAAATTTGACTAACAGTGCTGAGTATACCTTTGATACTGACAGTGATAGTGATAGCCCCGAGTTAGGATCTCGCGAAAGATTACAGAGTGAGTAATATAAATTTAAATAAGATACTATAGTATTAATGTATCCGTGTGGTTTAAGATCGTTGGTGGCTGAGAATATTGTATAATTTTTTTTATTATTTATCTTGTAGAGTTGTTTAAGAAAGGAAAGTCATCTTCAAGTGCATCGACTTTGACTAAGGATGAACTGAAACAGGCTGAGCAAGATATGCAAAAATTTTTGGGTATCACATCCAACTCTTCAAAGAGTCAAAATGGGAAGAAGGACTTGTCAAAAGCTACGAGCACGAGCGACGGAACTCGGACGGTTTCAAGAAACGGAACGACGTCCAAGTAACCAGCACAATCCAAGTATTGGAAAATGTGGGTTGCATGGATTAGATACATTTGTTGTTTTCTTTGCAGTGGACACAGTAAACTTTTGGAAGAAACTAATAAGTTCATTTTAAGTCTTGACGAGGAAGTGAAGCGCAACAACATGAAAGAAATGCCGTCATTATCGTCTTCATCTACTATACCGTCATCATCTCAAATGGTCACAGGTCCTCGAGCCAGACGACTCCCGAAACGAAATACGAGGGCCGTTAAAAGTCGAGTAAGTCCAGTATTCAGTAGAACTTCCAGTTGCATTGCGGGGCGTTGCATTGCACATGCATTATTGATTTTCTTGATAAGTTACATTTCATATTTTGGTCTCATTCATATGTTATTAGCAAGCAAACGGAATTCAACATCCAAATCTTCCTACTGATGAAATTGTAATTTCGGATAGTGATGAGGAAACTCAATACGGCGGTGAGTCTACTTTCTTTCGGTCACGCGTATAATGCATGTTTAATTCAAGCATTTAGTAACTATTCTGTTGTTTGCATTTATTACTATTCCATTATTAATTATGTTTTTGCAGCCAAACCCTACAACACAGAAAAACCAACGTGTTCTCACACAGCATCTTCACTCGACGTACACACAATTTCTGATTCAGAAGTCGAAGAGGTTGAAGAAAAAAGTTTAGGGAAAATGCTGTTGTTTCAGGCAGAACGCCAATGTGAGAAAATACCCCTACGAATGTATGAGGTAAGGCATTACATTTTAGTTGATATAGTAAATACTGAACTTATCATTCATTTTATTGCATTTTAGCTGCAACACGTTCGTGAACTTAGGGCGGTTGTAGCTGAGAAAGTTAAAGAGGATGCTGAGATTATACATATGTATCTTGGTGCGTATAATAGTTTAGAAGATGACAAAACTTTAGTTGAAAGCGGAGTACATAACTTGTGTACTGTTGAAATCTATGTCATCCGCAAGTCAGAGAAAGAGTTGTACGGCGAAGGCTCAAGTTCCATTTTAAAATTCAAGCTCCAAACTGCGGATCGCCGAGGACGTCAGGATGCGTTTGTCTATGTGCATCGGAAGGGAGCTATGCAATCTGCTATAAACCAGTATGCCGAAGAGCTTGGAATGAGTACTGCAGGGATGCAATTACGATTTGATGGAGATCTTATAGATTTAAAAGCAACTCCCGAGAGCTGCGAGTTGGAAGGCGAAGAGTGCCTCGATCTCATAATGCCTACGATTTAGTACAAATTATAATGAGTACACACATCATACCTCTGTATATTACGCTGTTTATATGTTTAAAAATATTCAAAGATATAATAATTGTATTTTGTTCTTGTCTACAAACATAACAGTATTATGAATAAATGCATTTTTCAGAAGAATTAAACCAGCGAAAGTATTCATAAACAATTTATTCAACCATGTAATCAAATTTCACAATGAACTAGCAGCAGCGTATCGGACGCAATAAAAAAGTACGAAATAGATGAACACAAATTGACTGAATGAGCACTACAATAATTATATTCTCTAGATTCCTGCCAAATTAAAAAAGTTGTTACATTTATATACGACGTTACAGCTCTTCATGGAAGCGAATTACAGAAGTACAAAGTTGCTGGTTGTTGTTGTTGTTAGATTACAGATAAGTCTTTAGTTGCCCAGAGGTGACACTCTGAACCGGTTTCGAACAAAAGTAGTTGCACAGCATATTGGCGCTGATGGGAGTGTCTCAGCGCTTAATTAATTAGCGAAATAAATATCTTATATTTGAATGTAAAAATAAATGCAACACTTATTACAAATTATAGAAAACGTCTGGTCATTTTCGTTACCTGCCCAACAAAATTTGTCAGGATATAATAATGATGCGATAAAAGCGATAATAATCCATATAAAAGTACATTAATACATTGTACAAAATGTGGAGACACGTACATACATATACATACATTCATTTATACATACGCGACATTTTTCTATATTTACACGACATGCAGTCCCCTATGGATAAGGATGCGTTACATCCATCATCATATTATCCAAAACTATACTTGAATACTCTTTAGATTTTATAGATACAATATTAATACAACAAACACTCGCTTAATTTATATACCTCATCAAGTCTCTTCTCCCTCGCGCGAGCAATGTCAATTCATATCATTATTTACATAAAAACATGGAAAAAATATAGTACCTCCGTTTTTGTGTGGATTTATGCACAATGAGAAAACAAAAACATAATAATAGGAAACTAATAAATTCATCTCGGCAATGTGAATCCATCGCGTAATAATTAACTAATTTTATAATATATCTTATCTTAGTAGCCAAAATGGGAGTAGTAACCCCACTCACCCAAATTTGCATACTTCCCAGCGACTTACCTTACGTTCAGTGCATACAGTAATAAATTAGAAGGACATACAACAGCAGTCATATTAGGATATTATTAGGTAGTAACGCCGCTCTCTACACAATAAAATAATGACACAGCTCTTCCTCCCTCGCAGTTACTAGTGACCTTCAGAGACCATGATGTTATGTACTTGCTCCAATTTGTAAGCTAATCTCTGTTTCTGAGAGAATTCATCTTCTTCTAATGTCATCATCAATTGATCGTTATATTTTGAGGCGTAGTTGTAGAGCTCATACAATGCACTCTCAGGATTGAACTCCACTGAATGCAACTGAAATGAATCAAATTATTTAAAAATTCAATTATCGTAGGGATTACAAAAAGAGGAAAACAACTTACTCTTGATTCTTCAGCTAGCATTGAGTTCATATCTTGGTCAGAGATACATGGCATCTAGATTTTATACACAGATTGAGAAAGGTAATGATGGAAAAGTTATTATTAATGTTGTTGTTTAGTGTTTATACGTGAGTCATTCGTATTTTAGTTGAAAAAGTAGTTAGTAATTTTGTTGTTTAGTTATTGATACATGCGTACGTCATTTGAATAACTAAATAAACTAAACCAGTAAATAACTTCACTACCGTAAACTCTTTTCTTACCGCTTTAATGTCAGCGTAGTAGCGTTCTACCCACTCTTTGTAACCCGGAATGTCTTTGGCATAAAGGAGTTTACTGCTTGGTGAATCTTTGCCTGGATTATTTACAGAATACAAAATGTGTCATTATTACACAGAAAAGTTATGTATGCAAAACGATAATTCTTAATAACGACTACAATACCTAATCTGTGCTCCGACGTTGAGCATGCATCCATAAAAGTCTGCGCCACAACAGACAGACAGGAATCAACAATATTTGATTTGTGGATATCGAAAACGAAGTTTGGATTTTTAATTAAATTAACCCAAAATCGTAACGGTAAACTGGAAAAAAGAAAAGCGATATACATTAAGTTATAAAATGTTTCATACTTATTGTGAAGTTTTGATAATTTCATGAGCAGAGAGATAAGTACCTGTTGCTTTTCCACGTATGTACAACTTCAGGGTCGGTGATGCCATGTTGAAGTGCTTGATCGTCTAGAAAATCAAACATGTATTTGATGGCTAAGGGTAAAGCACTGCCACGATGTGCTGTGCTAAAAATGGTTTCGAAAAGGTCATCCACGAATTTTTGGAGTGTAAGCTGAAACATTAAATATTTCAATTAGTTCTCAATTCCGAGCTCATTCATAAACAATAAGACAATCAATCACCTTTGTCGCAAGAAGACGCGTTAAATAAATTTCGGAAACCATCTTGTTTCCTCGTTCTCCTTCTTTCTGGTTGTCGTTATCATGATGTTTTACTAAATGCCACACCTGAAATGGAAGTTAATATATATAAATTAAATAAGCCAGTGGTCCCAACTAAATAAAGACAAGCTTGCCTTCAAACCACCCTCTCGGTCATGATTCAATGGTGATGTGGCCCTGCTAAGGTGGGGTTAATAATAGTTCATCGTTAGTTCATTACGATATAAATTACACTATTGTGGAGCAATACAATATTATACGATAATATAACTTACCTAAGAGGTGGGCTTGCAGAATTGTATTTTGCGTGATTTAAAGTTTCATATTTATGCGATTTCTCTGATCTCTCCGACAGGATAGACAAATTGTACATCGATGACTGCAAGTAAAAATCAACAGTAAAGCTTTAGAAACCTTGCAACGTGTAATGTAGTAGGTATGTTATTCATCGTTGTTTAATTTGTGTGGAGAAAGTAATTGTAATAAGTGGAATAAGCGTACCTGCTTAGGTACCAGAGTTAGACACGCGGCGTCTGGAACCTAGGGATGATAAATATTTAGTAAGTATACTTTTTTGGAACGTAAGAAGCGTTGATTTTATAAGTAGAGAAGTAGAGGACGAACTTACTCTGTAATGACTTAGTGTATTCAATTTCTTCCACTCCCCTTCAGTCTTAGTTGTACTATCTTCATCATAAAGAATTAGTCGTCCTTTATTTCCTGTTCTCCATTCTGAATAATCGATAACAAATTTATTTACAATGAGTATACATTTACAATGAGTTTTTGAACGAATCTTTTGAAACTAGAGCATACCAAGATCCAAATCTTCCTTTCGAGGTCGCTGACTATAGAACGTGGCACGATATATGGTATCCAAAGCTTTCTCTTTGACTTGAGTGATAGTGTCACAGTCTAATACTTTTACTGGAACATCAGTATTTTCTTGATTCAGATCCAAGCCAGTCATATAAGTAGTTTGATGGGACATTGATACGAAAATGGTCTATAAGTAAAAACAACATAAAATTCGTACCTCCAGCATGAAAGAACAGTAAATTCAATTAATTGAACTTGACTTACCATCGGCTTGTACCCAATGGATTGACGAATTAATTTCTCTTCGCTTAATGAATATCGAGCTTCCGCAGTAATCGCATCAACCGGTCCTTTGTCCACCTGCTGTTTAATTGCTCTGTACAACATGTACAATGGTTCCCCAGCACATTCCTTCAGAAACTTGTACAATAGAAAGGTGAACCAAGCGGATAACATTTTCTCAGCAACACTTTCCGTCCTGTAATACAAAATAATTTGTCATCATAATATAAATTACACCATTTGTTGAGAAGCAACTATAGTCAATAGTGATGTAAAACTTACCGACGCAAAAGAAGCTTGGGATGATTCTTACTCTCCATTGACTTTTCTATTAATTCAGCCAGTAACGTTTTTAATATATCAGTACAATATTCCATTTTTGCTTGCAAGGACACCATTATTAGCGATGCAACATTCACCCTGCAATTAGAAAGCGATTAAACACGTGAAATTAATAATCATGTCTTTCAACATGATTATGGCAACCTACCTATCCCTCATTGAGAAATATCTATTGTTCTCTAACGTCCGGATAAATAACAATAGAAAAGTTTTGTTGAGAACGAGTTGTCCGAATATTCGAAGTCCTTTCGTTTTATAAACAAGCTCTGGTCTTTCGTGGCTAAGAATTCCATGATCTTCTCCATTCGGAAAGAGAATTTTCATGGAATAATTCCGATAATCCAAAAATGGGATTCCACATGCCGATACATCTCCAGTCAGATCCGTCATCTCAGTTTGCAACTCAGCAAAAGCTATCAAATAAACATATGCAATGCAATGCCTTATAATTTCTACACATGCATTTTCATTTCATAATTTGCAATCAATACCCTCTTTGCACTCAGCTGCAACTCTCAACTCTAAAACGTCCATCTGTTCCTGCATATTTTTAAGGACCCGGTTGGACTCAGTAGATTTTCTTCGGTAGAGGATAAGTATTATTATGAACACTATTATGAGTACACAAGCTCCGGCAACCATCATGTACATAACTTTTTGAGGAAATTCTTGCACCGATAAGTGATCGTATCGAAGTCGTCCAATAATATAGCTCAGATTTTTTCCAACTTTGACCTATATCAGAACCCATTCATTGTAGGTATGATATGGATAATCTATCTATACTAAATATTCAATAACAAATATCTCTTGCATACCACGACAGTTGGTGGCTTGGATGTATCCGTCCTTCCTTCATCGGTCAAATCAGGAGGCTGAGTTGAAGGCGGTTTGCAAGTCAATTGATTCTTTGAAAGGGATGTAACGTTGCAAGTACTGGTTCCGATCAACACGACGATATCTGAAAACAGCAAGAGATGGTCATTGAAATTGTCAGTTTTGTTAACAACATTCTATTTAATTTTTTCGAAAGGCTGTAATAAATGAGTTTATTTTAAAAACAAAGTTAAAGAGAATAAAACTTACCAGTATCATCCAATCCGGAGTTCAAGTTTTTACCCTAAAATTGGAACCATCAAATGTAATATACACGTCAAAGTAGGTATCTCAGTATCTGTGATTTCTTAATAAAGTGGAAATAACTTACATTGATCGTTAAATAGTCACTCTTATATTTTTTCACCTTCTCCTCGAACGGTTCATATTGTGGGTTTGGGAAAAGTTGGAACATGTGATCTTCATCCATTCCTTGCATTTCAGTGTAATTGACCGTATCAAAAATGAAACCGTATGGTAGCCTTATGTAACTATTCTCAATTTCTGTGAAACTCGGTTCCTCCGAGAAAGAAGGTGTCAAACAAAACATTGTCTCATTGTTGGAAATGTTGCATGCCTATGATAAACATAAAGACAATCAATTGTAAATCATCATCCAAATAAGATAATATAGGCATTGTTGATGTTGTTATTGTGCGACACTTACGCTAACATATGATGTTCCATTGTAAACCACGTAGATCAACGGTTCCTGAATCACGTCAAAATTCTTCCCTTCCACTGTCACGTTGACACCTCCAGCAGGTATTCCACGAATTGGTTTATCCTGATCACATTAAAAAAGGTTACTTTTAATGTTCATGCTGCCATTAGAAAAGAATAATGCATACTTTCTCCAACAACAGAAGAGGGTTATCCACATAAGTGAAACCAGACTCATAAGTACGATCCTATATTGGGAATTACAAACATTATAGAATTTAGTGTTGTCAAACAATCCTTTTGTTGTTTTTACTCGTTTTAGTTAAATATGCAAAACTATAATTTTGTTGAATGAATTATTTAAAAAAAATTATATTCACTAACCCTTTGGTCGAACTTAATGATGACGTGCCCCTTTCCTTTCTTTTTGCTTGCTCCAGTTCGACATTCCATGCGTCCACTTTCTTGCCTATGAGCATGAAGGGAAGGAAATGGGTTAACAAAACGATTCTTATTTTAACATGTTTAATTTAGTTAATTACAATAAGATTTCGCAAGACACTTTG
>JAQFZJ010000520.1:0-23749 GCA_034695645.1 Folsomia fimetaria
CATTTACCCAACAGTACCAATTAAGCATTTCTAACATGCTGAAGCTACTCCTTACACCTGTACTTGAACAGTTTATTCATTCATGCCATTGCCTTTTCAACTTGTATGCATACACTTTTCATGAGGATCCTCCACATTTGCATGCTATTCAAACTTTAGACTTACAAATTTTGGGAACGATTACTATATATTTGCAATGGTGGCTCTGGAATATGAATATGGAAACAATCTCAAAGATGCGACGTTGGAACCTGGATTAAACAGATGGGTCCTGCTCCAAATATGCAAAATTGTTAATGGCCGAATTTACAATACAAAATACACATGGAATGGCAAGTCCAAATTTCTGAACAAATTCTGATCAACAAGTCACGATACTTCTTATTACAGTATAAGTGCATACAAATAATTAACGTGCAAAGAAATACAACAAGTTGAGGAAATGTACTTAACTTACCAATAAAATATTCACTCCACCATAGAAATAATTGGGCATTTACACGTTTCCAAATACTAAATTCTTCTTACTGGCACAGAACATGAAGGAAATAAATGAAATTTTCATGGCGTACAAATGTACATTTCCCGTCCATGAAAGCGTTGTGTTCTAGGATTCCTACCCAATTGAGAAGTGTAACATGATCCGAAGTACATACTACTTTGTTCATTATTACTTACAACATAATACAGTGAACAATCCGATTGTACAAGAATCTTCATCTCGTAAACAAACACAACCCAACATAGGAGTCAGTCCGCTACACTTAATTAAAAAAAGATGAGCATGAAGTATACAATACACTATGTACACTACTTTGTGTCTTTATTTATTCCAGTCAGTCAAGGATGTTGTTTGGTTGATGGGAGAAAAACTGTTATTTTTGTGGTCCATCTCCTCAGATCAGAGCACGAGGAGGAGAAAGCACTACTACTGTACATACTTTGCGCACTGCTTTCTCCAGCTGGCTCCACCGAGAAAATCGATGCAGACCTGAGAATTGGATACACCACACCATGGTCTATCAGCTCAGGTCTCAGTCTGCACCCAACTCTCCTCCAAACTTTTGCACTGTTTGTTTTCCTCAATATCTTCTAACTTCTTCCAAGTCTGGCACAACAATACGACTGCCACAAATAAATACGAGACAAGACCTAAAAAGCTGGCATGATGTCTAAGAATAATACTGCTTACTTCTAAAATCAACAATATATTAACAATAGCGTTGAAACCACTTCTAACTAACTGTCCTATTAAACAAGTGCCATTGATTCATTGTTGAGAAACCTTACCACTTTTAAACTCGTAAACCACACACAAGATACAGTAATGCAATAAAACAAAGGGTATAGAATAAATAGAAGTAGCCAAGTATTTCAAAGAGTATCCTTCATTGCTAATAATAATAATACTGATAAATGTTGCATATTGCATAGTAACTATCTATCAGTAATTCTATTCTGTAGGAGTAGAAATACAAACAAACAAAGTGGATTCATGGAGTGCACGCGTTATTTTCCATTCATCCCATAGTAAAAGACACAAGATAGTCAGTCAGTCAAATTACAGAATAACACAAGGTGTTAAATCTCAACTTATCTGAATTCACTCAAATACAAGGGAAAGCTGCCAATACAGAAGTTGAGTTCTGTAGCTAGCGTCTCAAGGCTCAAAAAGTTACGCTAAACGAGTTCACAGCGTTGTTTTTACGGTTGGTTGGTTAAGTGGGTGATATCCATGCTGCACTTGGTCTGTGGAAGAAACCAACCTCATCATCGTTATATAAAAGTCATTAAACCACAACAAGCAAAAGTCAAAAGGGGATGAAGTAAAAAACAGAGAGGAAAATAATGAAAGTATTTAATATTTAAAGATTACATCAACTGTGTTCTCGTAATTTTTCATATCATATCAAAAAATGAATTAAATCAGATCTAAACTTTCGAAGCAACAGCAAGCGACAATTTTAGAGAACGCTTCAATTACCTACATAACAACCCCCCTCAGGATAATGACAAAATAAGAAGCGGAGAGCAATTAATTATTATTCTACAATAAATGATAGATGTTAAAATCTGTAGGGAATGAGACAAATTCACAATGTGTTGGAAATTAACTAACTTAATGAGGATTTACGAGAATGAGATAGGATTGAAATAAATAAATTGTTAGCTGGCTGCAGCATAATTGCATCGGGACGATCTCCACACGTCATGTACCGCAATATTGTATGTATTTACATATTGGTTATATTTTATAAAAATAAACTAAATAATACCCTCTTTTACAATTTCAGTACTCAGACACATCTACAACCGGTCCTTCTTGGTACAATAAGAATCATATGAGTCGAAAACGGGCTTTGGAGAAATGTCAATGCATGCGATTCCAGTACAGACGCCATTGGGGATGGTTTAAGAAAGCGGTTGGATTCATTCTCATCTTTATCTCAATTATTATTCTGGTTTGGAACGAAGTAAGGCATATTTAATTAATTAATTAATTATTAAAAGTGCATTAAAATCAGGGAAAATAATGGATTATTAAATTATTATTATTTACATTATGCAATTGTGATGATGCTGGTCATACTTCTTCCGCTACTTTGAACAGTTTAGTTTATTTTTGCATAAAGGCGCATGTAGATTGCAGGATGATACTAGGAATTGATAATCTGTTCATGAATCTTAATGACTTGAGAGATTTTGATCTTAATTTTTTAGCAGTGTAATTAATGATGGTTTTTTAACAGTACGTCATTTACCATTCAATTAAACAAGAGAGTGAAATTGTATCATTTAAGTAACGAAAGTGTATGCATAATACTTACATACAGTTTATCTACCAAAGATGCTATCGTTCATTATGTGATGATTGAAAGCCCCGTTTAATAACAGCGTCAGAGTTTTGGTTGTTGTTATTATTGCATTTTTTAAAAAAAACACAAAAGCAAAAGCTGATGATTTTTTACCTGCAACTTGTAATATTAATTAAAAAAACAGTCATTAAGAAATTCGACAATTTATTTTCTATAATGTTTTTTTTCTATTAAATTGCAAATTAACAGAAACGAGCAGTCGAAAATTCGAGATCATATCATCATGGGATGCGCGTAGTTACTCCAGTACCAGGACCTGAAGCTGTTCTTCCGCATCTTGATGGCAAGCTGGTTCATGTCACCGGCTATCTTAGAGTTACAGAACCCCTCAACGATTATCCGTATGGAGTCGCAATTTCTGCGGTTAAATTGAAACGTAGAGTACAAATGTATCAGTGGGTGGAGGATACTGTGAGGTTGGTTAGATTTTGGCTGCAAATTTGAGCAGTTTTGATTTAAAGCATTTTTTTTTTTGTCTTTTCAGGCTTGGAGAAGATTTCCAAGCTCCAGTCGGATCGATAAGGCATAGAAAAACGTGGAAAGACAAATTGAGCATCAGTTCCAGCTTCCAAATTCCAAGTGGCCATGAAAATCCCAAGTAAACGAATATTTTAAAACTTTGAATTCTTTATTTTTTTTAAATCTTGTATATTTTTCTGCATAGGAAATTTCCAGTACAAAGCGAAATACGAATCAACCCAGAAGTATATGTTGGAAATTACAAGTTGGGATCAGAATTAAAAGACAGATTCAATTCCTTTGTACAATTTACAAGTGGAGAGAGACCACAGTCTCAAGAAATTAAGATGCATATGGGTCTCTATTTCCATTCTTCTGATATATGGAACCCTTCAGTGGGAGATATTCGCATTCAGTTTTCATTTGCTGGACCAAGCAATACTTATGTATGCATGCATATCTTATTAATTACGTACCATAAAGTCAATGAATGACCTGAGGTCACTATTTCTCACTTTTATTAAAGGTGAGCATAATCGCAATGCAAATTGGGAATGAATTGCATCCATTTACAACAGAAACTGGAACAAACATTGCCTTTTTGCACGAAGGAAAAAGACATTTTGCTGACATGCTGCATAAAGAACATTCAACTGCGGTGATGGAGTGTTGGATGTATCGCTCGGTTGCATATGTCGTTGCAATTTTTGGAACATACATGGCTTCCAGAATTATCGCCTTGATTAGTACGTAATTACTTTTGCAATAATAATAATAATAAATAACAACTCTATTAATAATAACTCTGCACAGACCGTAGAAATGCCGTGATTAGGAACCTCATGTCAATGGGACCAAGCAAGTTTAGCACGGTTACAGCAGCATTTACAACAATGTCAATAATTGGATGTATTTGGTTTTCGCATAAACCACTCTTTGGATTTCTTCTAATTACTTTCTCCTGCTGTTTGGTTCTCTATTATGCTTTCACTGGGCCAGATATTCCTAGAGCGGCACGCATTTCTCTGCCTCGTTATTCCCAAGTGTACTAAAAATAAGAATACAGCCTACATACACCTACCGATATACGACAGGGACGGAAGGATAATCCTGGGATCAAATCCATAATGGGTGGAAATACAATACTCTACACAATAAATAAGCATGCATTAATTAATAGATGATGATGATATACTCAAAACTATGATTTTGTTGAAATAAATTGCATTATTTCAAATTCCAAGTAATCATTACTATACTCGTTTTTATTTCTTGATTGCAAGGTAAGTAAATAGGTATATAGATTATATGTAGTAGTGTTTGAACCAATCATCATCAATGTATAAAAATATTAGGAGGGATTATATAATCACTCTCATCTATAGAGCACAATATATATTATATATTTATAAGTACTTCAAGAATGGTGGATTTGTAAAACGTATAAAATTATTTATTTACTTGACTTATTTCCATAAATAATACCGCACCGCATTTCTTTCATTTTTACTTCGCACTTTTACTAAAGCAAAAAATCATATGCGTTATGAAATGCAAATAAATAAAAATGGCAGATGGGAAAAAATCAAGTATTATCATCAATCAATCAACTGATGCACGCGAAATAGTAACCAGGATTAAAAATTGCTTAGTTAGTATTACTTCCCTTACCTCCATTACCCGGTCCGGTGAGGTTATGATAATGATATATCATTCATTTTATTAATCAAACCCCAAAAAGCGTGCAAAAACTGCTAAAACAAGCGGACTATATGCAATTTTTTATTATCGTGCTTTCGTCTCATGAAATCAAATATAGAAAAATGGATCCAAATAGGTACAAGATAGATCGAATTGATGGAAGACAGGATTGCAAATTTTGTAGGAAAGGTAGAAAGTTTAGAAATATTGAAATTTCGAATCATTTTCGAGACCGAGGGAGTGTATATGTTAAGCCAGATTGTTCCTTTTCTTTAATGTCAACAATCTTTTTCTTATTATTGTTTGTCCATGCTTTGAAATTTTTCCGGTTGCCATCAGTCAGTTTTGGTCCTCGCTCCAACTCCTCGAATGGATTTGTTCCTGCATGGCCAGCCCCACTATGCTCGGGATTGGTGGCCTGTAGGAATGTTATGAAAATAGTGCACGATACTATAGTGAAAGCCAAACCATGGTCATAGCGCAGCGGTATATGTTGCATGGACATCATCACAACATAAACATAAACATAGCGCCAACATCAGCCAAACAGAGCATGCAAAACTTTGACAGCAGCGCAAACTTCAGTAGCAGTTAATTCCATTCAACTTAAACTTGTTCATCAATTCGAAACTCATTCAACTCTAATGTTGATACCCACTCTGCGCGCGCGAGACTTTTTCCTTGCCATACGGATGGATTATCATACCAATAACATAAAAATCTACATATTAAACCTTGTGCTTTCCAGGTACATCTCGAGGCGAGGAGACGAAGGCTGATTTGATGGCGTCAACTTCTCTTTGTCGTTCTTCGGCGTCTTGTAGCTGACTGATTGCCAAGGTTCTCATCTTTACACTTTCCTTTTCGGCGCGTTCCTCCTACATCATAGAATTAGAATTAAATAAATAAATCAGTATCCAAAATTAGGTTTGCTGTAAAATAGATATTGTTACCTCTTCTCGAGTTCGAATTCGTTGGACAAAGTCACTGTCTACTGGCAATGGTATGTTTTTGTACTGCTGTTTATTTCCTTTCCTTGTCATTAGCACAAAATTCACAGTGTCTGACGACGAAGATGCGCCAGCCTCTCTTGCATTTCCATCGGCAAGATTGTTCCTCATTTCTAGTAAAGTTAAGAATGGGTAACATATTTTAATAATTAATTAATAATTAAACTAGATCAAATCACAAAATTAATTGAGATCATACCAGACGTAGAGTGTGCAGAATTACTAATGTGTAAAGGAATTGTAATCTCAGTCTTCATTTGTTTGCCAGTGTAGGCGACTTCAGAACACATTTTTTCAAATAAAGCGTCAAATTCTTCATCTTCTGGAGACATGTTTTGATGTTGTAATTGATGTTGTCTTTGCAGTTGTCTTGCTTTTGAAGCAGCACGCTCATATGGATCCATCTCCTATAAATTATTATAAACAGATAAATTAAATCAATTATAATGCGAATTTTGTAATTGATGATATATGAACTAACACTTTCATCCTCATCAAGAGTTGTTTCTGAATCAGTCCCTGTTGTTGAACTTTCGCCATTACTTCCCGAGTTATAGTTATAATTTCCATATCGAGCATTCGCTAGTTGTTGCTGCTTGTCATGATACTTTTCCATTGGGTCCATTAATGATAATTGCCCTATTTATATCAATTATTTTTTAAATGGGTTACAAGTAGGGCATCAGTCAGGTAATTAATTACCAGTGGTGTCAGATATTGGAATGAGTTTAGGAAGCTTTTCCTGATGAAATCTCACATCCACGTCCACCTCTCCATCCTCTTCTGCTTCCTCTAATATTTCAGCTGACTCCATGAAACTTTTTGCAAACTTAAGTTTTGGATAAAGCTTAACAGCTGCCTCTTCAAAAACTTCGTACACTCCAAATGGAAATCGAACCTTAGCCCAAATAGGAAGCGATCGTTTGAACCAATAGTATTTCTAATCGGGCATACACAAAAATTAAATGTTACACTCAGGCTAACATATATAGCCTATTTTGCTTGAAGACAATACGACATACTTGTAAATGAAGCAAAAATAAGTGCAGTCTTTTCTTGTATTTTCTACGACCTAGAAATTCTCCACAATCTTTGAGGATAAAACACGCCAGCCGAATTCTGCCAAGATTGTCTGGTGGGTCCATTGATGATGGCTTAGAGACGTCCCAAGATACACCGTATGTGATTAATAAATACATTACCTACACAAATTATATAATTAATAATGCACTAAACCATTAATATTACTTGCAATTGCGAAAAATAATATAGCTTACATCAAACAGCGTATCAGTTCGAATGAGGCGGAAGTAGTACAATTCGGAAACATAAGTCAAAGTTGTAAATCGACGTTGATTGAAAATGACACCAGGGTGCTCCAAACCTCGCCTGAGTTCTTCCATAATAATATCAATTATTCGAGTCACTACCTTTGGCTGAGGAGATAATTTTCAGTCAATACAGTTGATCACACACTATATAACTCCTAAGCATAATTTATCAATTACCTCAAATCTGGCTAAATTCAGCACCAACTGAGCTTGAAGTTGCAATTGTTGAGATGTCAGCACCCATGGCCGTGTTAGATATCGACAAGCAACTTCAGAGACCTTTTGAAAATTAGTTGCAATTACATACAAATTCAACACATGTACCGAATGACTACAACTGCAACAACTATTATCATACCCAAGGATCATCCCAAGGAAGACTCTTCAAAATCTCAAATGCATTTTTATAAGTACTTTTACACAAATCTTCCACCAAAATAGGTTCCAAGTACAATTCAATAGGAGTCAACTTTTTCTCAATCCTTGGAGCATTCTCTGGTGGAATAACAATAGAGTAAGCATGGTCAATCATTGACACGTAACGTGGTTCTAAGCTCTTCACAGTCTTTTTTCTAATCATTTCCTCCTGAAATAAAATAAAATAATGACATCAACAAAAAATCTTCATATAATTCACTGTTGGCAGACAATGTAGAAATTACCAGATAGATTTTCATTCTCCGATGAGAATCTGGTGTTCTATACAAGACTCTTCCGCATGTCTCAACAAAAACACAAGCCATTTCAATTTGATGATGCACAAAATTCATCAACAAGACTTTCAAACATTGGAGAGCATCAGACTTTGGGAAAATTCGAAAATTGACTAGTTCTCCAATAAATCGCACAATCTTGAGTTTAGTTTCAATAAATATTTGATGCTTTTTCTTAACAAGAAAGAAAAAATCGTTTTTTAAGAGTCGACAAAGCTCAAGGCTGACATCGGGCATCACTGGATTGAGAATTGCGACAAGGCGACCGAAGAACGGAAGCAAATCAATACGCTGACGAGGAACTCGAAACATTGTTCTGAAAATCAAAGCAAATTAAAGCATAAATAATAAACGGATGTCAATGTCTTGGTTCATTAAGTAAGAAATAATATTATACTTACGTAACCAACTTTTTCCGATTTGGCTTATTGTTATGACATTCTGCAAATTCCATGGCAGCATTGTCAATGGAATTGCGGCCATTACAGTTGTTCAACAGTTTGTCCAAGTAATCTTGAAAAGTCGGTTTAATAGGCACATCACCATCTTTAGACTCGGCGTCTGTAAAATGTTTTTTAAATTCATTATAACGGTGTTTGTATATGAAATGAAAGTAATAAGACTAATCTCCTACCACTCCTCAACGAAGGAGGTAAATCAGCATCAGCTTCACTAACTGCTTCAGCTTCCTCCACATGACTGGATTCTGCTTCCTCTAACTCGGCAGTTTCAAGTGCGTCGTCAAAATCGTCGAGTGCTTTTTCCCTTTCTTTAATTTGTTCAGTCTAAATATCGTATTATATGTTTTATAAAAAAATTGTAATTTAATAATTATAGAGAATGTTAGATATCTAATTTACCTCTTCTGCAGTCTGTTGAAGACTTTCACGATAAGCAACAGGAGGAAGATAAACCTTTAAGTCTTTAAAATCTTGGTAAAAAGATCTCGTCTCTTCATCTTCAAATAAAATGATTCCAGGTACAGTATCCATGATTTCGCCGCTTTGAGTCCGTAACAGTGCTTTCTCTTCCTCCTCCTCCGGATCTGAAGAAACACGTTAATTAACCACGAAAAATGATACTAGTAAAAATATAAAACAAGTATTACCTGCAGGCAGGTCAACCAAAGTTGGTAAATCGCTGTCCAAAATGTCAGCAAATTTATTCGCTGTGGCTAAATACTTTTCAAATTTTGAAACAATTCCGATATGTGCTTCTTTTCTATCTGCCGGTATTTCCCCTTTCGTTCTCAAAAGTTTTCGATTGTGTAACTCAGACTTTTGCTTCTCATGGTGTAACTGAAAAATAATCATTAGAATTTTAATATTGCTCAAAAGCAAATCCACAAAAAAAATGTAAATTTTACTTACATTCATTAAAGCTTTTGAGACAACCGAGAAATAATCGTAAACAAAATTTTTGAAGATGGTTGTCACATCATTAGAGAAAAAAGTATGTCTGACTAAAGTAACGTTGTATCCTTGGCATAAAGTAGAAATTCTACGAGGAAGGACGCCAAGAAATGCATCTCCCAGACCGGCAGCAAATGACATAATCGGAATAAGACATTGAACCCCTTCCCTATCGGTGCCCACTAAATTTCGTAGAAGGCTGGACAGCAATGAACATCCATCGTTTTTAGGCAAAACACCACAAATTATCAACTCTCCTACCATACGCACGTCCACGGACAATTTGCTCAAAGCACTTGAACTCTGTAAATTTAACAAAATTATTATTGTTAACATATTTCATTAACAAATAATCATTACTCACCATGTCTGCCTTTTTTGCCAAAACCTTTCTGAAGTCCTCAATAAGCATTGCAGAAAACTCTGAGTATCTCTGATGAACCAAGGAGCAAATGTACACAGCGTCATTCACGTTTTCAATTTTGTACCGAGCCTCAGTGAATGCTGCAGCTATTTCAGTCAAGTACTTTGTAAGATTGAGAGTTTTCACGTCATTTTCAATAGAACTTTTTTGAGCCTCTGTGTATTGTCGCTGTATACACATAAAAGAATTCAAATTGATACCATTTATAAAAATAACAACCACGCTAAAAAAACTCACCAATTTTCTCACAAACCCTGTACATTTCTTGAGATTCGAGTCCAACTTTTTGGAACTGACTAATTTTTCAAATTCTTCATAACCCGGATTAGTATTTGCCTTCAAGAGTCGAGTTTTCCCTTCAACCTCATTATTCCAGGTTTGAGCAAAGATTTTCAGGCTAGCCTAAGAAGATGAAAAGAAACAACTATATACTTAACTTCTGAATTTGTTTAGGTTATCAATTTAAATATTTTATCCAATCATACCTCATCCGTAGCTTTATGCATCAGCTTTTCTAAAGGCGATTCATACTCCACATCCATACTTATATTTTCCAAACTTGCAGCCCGATTTGACGCTGCTTGCGAGATTGTCATGGATGACGTGGAAGGCTTTGCACATACAACATCGCTCTTCACCTCCAACGTTAGTGGCCCCACTCGAGCCCCCTTCTTTTTCCCCATGATTACCAGATGACCAGAAGACTCGCTTGCTCATCAAATCAGAAAGCCACTCTTCCTGTATAGTAGGCCAGCCTACTATTATTCCGTCTTTAGACCTGCAACGAAAATATAACAACTTTGATTAATCGAATCTACTTAGTTATAAATGATTAAAAATTGATTGATAAGAAGAAATATGATGACGACCGCCTGATTTCTAAAATTTCGATCAAATTGCACCGATAGCCCAAAAACTTTGCATTATTTTGATGCAATGACATTACTTCTACATTTCATTTATACTTTTTCGGCAAAAAATAATTTCATTTAATTGAATAAAGCTACTTCAAGCTCACCTGCAACCTGTCGTCACTGTCACTTGTACTTAAGTTTTCGTTTGTATTGTTCTTTATCCTTTCCTCCCTTCCCCTTCTACATTGATAAGATCCTGTTGTGAAACACCCGTTCTTCAAATTGGTCACTTAGTGGATAAGCACATCCACTTATCTGGATGGATAACATATAAATAACTTTGGAAATGAATTCAGAATATTTTGATTCGACTCTCTGTTTCTATCTGTCGCACATACACTATTATACACATGAGGCTGCTGTCGGCTCCTTCCAGATCCCAGTCTCGCTCCATATTTACTCTATGTGACCATTTCTTCAACATATTGCAATTACATCTCCGTATCATTTTGATTCATCCATGTTATCAATGGCAAAGATAAGCATTTTGCAAAATTGATAATCTAATAATACTATAATATACTGGATGCAGTTATGGATGCGCAAATAAATCACAAGGCTTATTATCATATTAGCATGCAACGTAAATCTGATATATTCAGTTAATCGTCGTGTAAAAGAAACTTTTCTTGAAAAAAACACTAATTTGATTGATTTTTGGACGAAATTAAGCACTGAATTAAGTTTACTTATGTCAGAGTGACTGCATATTATGAAGATTGATACTTTGAGACTGCAGTATGCTTTCTCCATTCACATTTATACAGTGCAAATTTCATATTTGATTGAACCAGATAGAACAAAATGTCAAGGAACATAGTATTATTGTTACAGTTGCATAATCATCCAAAATTGCAGTAATTGCAATAAATAATGCCATTAAATAAGAACAATGATACTTTTTTGATCCAAAATCTCTAGTAAAAAGAACAAAGAACACCGGATCGGGTACATTGAGACGCAAAGTTGTAGTTTAGACCAACAGGGCATTCAACAACTCTGCAGTACTACAGAATAGAGAGATTCCTGTTTATGAGCAAGGTGTCCAGATGTCCAATTCCAAGCAATACTGTGGACATGATTTGTGACAGCTACTCAAGTGACGTAATCCTGGCAGTGTCATGGAGGGTGTGGTAAACCAAAGAAGAACTGAGGTCACCACCACCACCACCACCACCACCACCACCACCACCACTGCTGTGTTTTGGATTCAGAGAGACACACTTGAGTCAGATTTCTTGTTGACTTTCCGGCAAATCTTGTCTTTCCGGTAAATTTCCAAGAAATCTCTCCACTTCATCATCATGGTAAGATTTTGCATAGTATTTCGGCTAAAAATTCATTGTCATTCTTGCCAATTGAGTTAGTGGGGTGGTTTAGAAGAATGTAATTCACGATGGCAGGATGATAAAATGAGTACAAGATGAACTGTCAAGTTGTGTTTAATGTTTTCATTTGGGAATATTTCAGGCGGCGACGTTACGACCTTATTTAACAGCAGTAAGACACACCCTAACTGCTGCGATGTGTCTAGAAAACTTTTCATCTCAAGTAGTAGAAAGACACAATAAGCCTGAAGTTGAAGTCAGGTTGGTTAATCATTCATTTAATTTGTGTTTGAAAGCGTTGGTCATAAAAGAAATGATGAGATTAATGTGTAACCGTTTTACAGAGCAAGCAAGGAATTGCTGCTGAATCCAGTGACTATCAGCAGGAATGAGAAAGAAAAGGTGTTGATCGAGGGTAAGAAAAGACCGTCTCGATTAAATTGTAAAGCGAGCGACATTCTGGATTTAAGTCAACGGTGTTATTAATGTTTTCAGCTTCCATTAATTCCGTTCGAGTCAGTATAGCAATCAAACAGGCGGACGAAATAGAAAAAATCCTGTGTCACAAGTTTATGCGCTTCATGATGATGAGGGCGGAGAATTTCGTAGTTCTTAGAAGGAAGCCGATTGAGGTGAGAGCGTCGTTAATTATTTGATAGCTTTGGAATTCTCTGGATAAAGAAAGTATCGAATTGGTTTTTCAGGGGTACGACATTAGCTTCCTCATTACCAATTTTCATACGGAACAAATGTACAAGCACAAGCTAGTTGATTTTGTAATTCACTTCATGGAAGGTAAGGTTTTATTGTGACATGCAATGAATTATTTAAGCAATTTTAGGTATTTTCTGTTTTATTGATTATTATAAAATATTTTCATGGAAGAAATTGACAAAGAAATTAGTGAAATGAAGCTCGCTGTTAATGCCCGTGCCCGAATTTGTGCCGAGGAATTCCTCAAAAGGGTATGTCAATTATTATTATTAATAAATATTATGTAACTTTAAATGAATTATCTAACGTATGTATGACTTTAAATTTCAGTTTTAAGATGTGTCTTGTGGATTCTTTTATCATTGCCTGTTCATAATCTAATCTGTGTAAATTTTGTATACTTTCTAAGCTCAACTGCAAGATATTCTGAATAAAATAGTACTTTTCCATAATTTATCAAGATAAATTCAGCAAATCTCAAATTATGTCTTTATTGCATATATATTTTCTATGTCATCATAGTAGTCCATGTTTTTGTCACAATATTATGTTTTTGATATCGAATAACATTAGCACTTTTAACTAGTAAAGCTTATGCAAAAATATATCTACATCACACTACAAGCAATAACATTTACAAATTCGGTGTAGCCCAGTTTAGAAATTTAAGAGCCAATTCGTATCCCATAAAACAGGCTGCATTGGCAGGGAAAGCTCGAAGCATAACTGGGACGCAGCCTTTATAAAGCGCTTTGGGTCCTTCTTCTTTGATAATTTTTGGGAAAATATCCCTCACTCCTCGTGGATACATTCCATTAGGTGCTAATACATAAATAAACAAAGTTATCAATTGATTAAAAATTCACTCCATACGAAAGTGTAGTTTCTCATACCCGTTTGAAGTCTACTTTTCATTACATCTGCGGGGATGGCGACGGCCCAATTTAGAATTCCTGCGCAACCCCCAGCAAGCAATGTGCGCCACGCACTCAATTCAGTACTGCCAGGGGGTGCCAATGCTTTCTTCAGTTGTTCATACGTCATGAAATACATAGCACTGGCCGGAACATCTACAACGGACATAATTATAAATGCATGAACAAACCATTCAATAATAATACAGAGTAAAGTGTAGTTAATTGAGTGGAAGAAGCGGATTAAGCTGGTTTTGCTCTATAAGAATAATATGTCATTGTCGGAGAATAGTATGCGGATAGATAATCTAAACATACATATAGAGACAGAGAGAGGGGGAAATATGCAAGACAATTTTACAGCAAAGAAGAAGCGCAAGGAAGCAGTTTGTGATAATAACTTGGAAGAATTGAGATTATAACTTCCGGCTCTCTCCATCACATACATTAGAAGACGCATAGCAATTACATTCAGTACAATTGAAAAAACAAGATCACAACAAGTCCTAGAATAATGGCTTCAAAAATCATCACCACGATACCCTACATTATTGTCCTCGTCCTAATAAGTATCGCTCAGGTACGTGTAACATTTTTATACTCATGCAAGAGAAAGACAAGTAATTGAAATGATAATTAAGGCACAACAAAGCTGTCCCACGGACTGCATTTGTTTCACAGAATACTTGTCAAATCTGGAATCTTGGAAATGGATAGAAACTGATATCAACGTACAACAAGATGACCCGTTTCATGAAGATTTTAATCCATACACGGAACACAATGAGGTAAGTTTGTACATAGTTACGAACTTAAAGATTTCAGAGAAGGACAATAAGATTTATAATATTTTTTGTTGACTAGGTTTATGACAATCCTGCAGCTGTGAAACGACGCCAAAGAGAACAACTACTCAACACGGTGACATGCATACTCCGATCAAATTCTTCTGCTAGTCTAGCAATGTCCTTAGGACAAGTGAAAGCCTCAGTACAAGTAGGATATTAATTTTAGATATCAAGTTAACGTATTTTTAATATATATTCACTCACTACTTTTATTCGTACTTTCACCCACTCTAGATTTTGTCACTTATTCAAGCACCAGGATCTGGAAATATCAAATTGGAAAAAGAGCACTTGGAAAATTTAGTGGATTTGATTGGACTACAAATTCAAGGATACTCTGTGAATGAAAGTGAAACTTCAAACGCTATGCTTTACATTGGCTCAGACGCATTTACAAACTTAAAGAAAATCGTCTATCTGAGTTTGGATACAATCATTTTGATGCAAGAACCTGTGGATATTGACAACAGAAAGTATAATTACACTTATGGAAGTGAATACGTGGATGATGAACAAGTGATAATAGTAAAAGCTCGTTCTAAAACCGACGAGGAGGAGGTTATAGTGCCATACAATGTGTACAAAGAAGAATCAAAGACCCCGTCACACCCAGTCAACCCGCAAATTGCAGTTGCATTCACAAAACTTCATGCCCTTCAACATTTACGGATTTCAGGCTGCAATCTTCAGGATATTAGTTGGGATATGTTTTATAAATTGGACAATCTAAAATTTCTTCTACTGGACAATAATGATTTGCTATTTCTTCCTGATTTCGTGTTTTATGCAACGCCAAATTTAGGAGCTCTGTCGTTGTCCAATAATAGAATTCTAAATTTGCAAACAGTGGGACTTGCTGGTCTTCTGACTTTGCAAAAATTGGACGTCTCTCACAACAATATTGCCTACTTATCCGAATTGTCCCTACCACCTTTTCCGTATTTAGAAGTAGCAGATTTCCGCCATAATCCGATCTCTTCAATATTCCCAAATACTTTTGAAATTATGAACTCTACCAAAACATTGTTCCTGGGAAGTCCTTCAACATCTTTAGAAATTACTACCAACTCTTTTTACGGACTTGTTTCACTCACAAGATTAGACATTATCAATGCACATGTAGAGTTCTTGGAGAGAGCAATGTTGAAAGGAATGCCAGAGTTGAAATCTTTGACCATGACGGGAACCATTACTCGAATCATGTATGATGCATTTAGTGAAATTCCCAAGTTAGAAAAACTGATACTGAAACAAAGTTCAATTAAGAAGATATCAATGGACGCATTTTTTGGGCTAACATCTCTCATTGAATTGGACCTTTCTCACAACGAGATAACCTTTCTGCCACCTGGAATTTTCGAACAACAAGTCTCACTACGAGAAGTTTTTCTTCAGTACAACAAATTGCAAACACTTCCACCAAGTGCATTTAGTAAAATTCCAGCCAAGTTGATTCGATTAGAAGGCAATCCATGGCACTGTTCTTGTGACATGAAATACTGGGATCCACAGCAGACCAATAAGATTAAGAGGTACCACGTGCCCCCTCCAAATAATACATTTTGTGACCCACAATACTACAAATTAGCTGCTTGCTACGCCAACTACCAACCAAAATTTGAAGCCAAGTATGTTTATGAGAAGCGAGTCTCTCCTGTTTGTCAAACTCCAAGTAATTTCAAGAACCGAAATGTATTTGAAGTACTTAAAAAGGGGCTTCATTTCTGTGCCAATTCCTTACAGCAAAATATATCCATTCTTTTAACATCCAGTAATCCTACCGAAACTCTGGAAATTATGGGAACTGTTCGCGTACCTGTTCAAAGCAACAAAGAAATTGAAAAGAATATTTTGTTTCCACCCAAAGTACGAAAACCGAGAAAAAATGAAACTTTAATTAAAATCCCAGTAATGAGTAATGCATCAGAGAGTAGTAGCAACTCATCAATTTTAGATGAATTATCAGTAAACCCAACATTTTCAACAGTACTAACCACTGACTCACGCAAAGAAAATGTGGAGACTTATTTGACCTCAGAATACCTTGCCCCAATTATCCCTACTTTCATTACTCCACCAGCACAACCAAAGGAAACCAATGCCGGAAAACCACAAAGAAAAAACGGACGCAAGCGAATTGAACAAGAGATTGAGGACAACCGCATAAACATTATGTGGTCACCAAATTCCTTCCGAAATAATCCAATGAGTGGAATTGGTGATGATTATCCTCGCAAAACATACCCAATATCAAAGAAAGCCCTGAGATATATGAAAGCTCAGCAAAAACTTCGACAACAACAGCAACAGCAAGGACTTTAATAACTGCTTCATCTCCTAAAAATGTCTACCTCTTAACAACGTGGCGCAGGTTCCTTGGTATAAACTTCTGATCCCACCTGTAATATACAAATTACGGTTAATTCCCAAGATGTTAGAGATCATCTTAAACATCTATTCTAAATTAATTAAAATGAAATTAAGTTAATATGAACTTCACAATATCCCACCTGTCTTCACTAATTGCTTAGCGCAATCTACGGGACCATTGTATTTAACTTCTGCTCCTTTTCCTTGTTGAATCTGTAATTTGTATTGATTTAAAATAAAATTATATATTATAACATGTATGCTTATAAATATTAAATTAGCAATAAAATGTATTGTGAAAATATATTGCAGCCTGCCCAATATTACTAATTTACCTGTAAAAGGCACTTTATCCTCTCTCCTGGAGTCATTATAACTGTGGTCATCACCCCGGATATTCCACCAGCAAAAAACATTTGCAAAGCACTTAATTCCTCATCTTCATGTCGAGCCATCATATTTTTGCCGACGCCATAACCGAAAAAGCTAAGGGCGAAGATAGGCGCTACGCCAACAATTGGTGCTCCCATCCCTTTAAAACATTTAAAAATCTTGATATAACTTTTGCAACTATTACACCTTATTGCATCATATACAGATACGCACCCTTATACAATCCCATAACTCCTTCATGTTTGATAATCTTCTTAAAGCAGTCATAAGTCCCTTTGTACATTAAGGGCTGCCCTGGAGCTGCGACAGGTTGTGTTTGGAGTCGGACCTGTTCAATTCATAGTTGTAAATAATTTTCATAATAAATTTATATACGGGTGACCGGTAGCATTGCAGTTTCATTAAATATACATCTGTAACACAGTACCTTTATCGTATCTAAAGGATGACCTGCCGATACGAGACACATTCCTCCAAACCCACCGGCCAAAAAATTCTTGATTGGACTCACAGGAGCCGGTTTTATCTTTTTGGGCGCTACCTCTGTCATTATTTTGATTGAGCTTTTAGATCAGTTTCAGTTAATCTCAGGTTCTTCAAAAAAAAAAGTTTCTTATTCCACCAGAATGCGTCCCTTCCTGTAAATTGGATATGATATAATCAATTAATATAAGAATGCAAATATTTTAACTGTCTCAAAAGTTTCAAGTTAGTGCACATACCACAGACAGAGCACAGACTTCAATTCAAGAATGACACCGGTATACAGATTTATTTGATTAGCATACATTCAACATATTTTTAATCCACCCAAGTTTTTTTATCTAGTTAAATAGACCAGTCACATATAATCGTATTATTTCTATATAATTTTGAAGACTCCACATTTAATTGTATTCATTAATTGTATTTCCTCTCATCTCATAAAAATTGAGTCAGTTAATAACAACAAAATCTTTGTATTATGAAAACACAAACTACACCACATGGCAATGCAATGGCATATGAAATGAATGAAACATATTATCACATCACAATCCGAAAGGTCCAAGTCCAAATGTCCACAATCGTGAGAATTCTTTAACCCGTTAACACGAAAGCAAAGCACGATTATCGTGTTGAACTCAATGTCATGCTTTGTTTCTACAAATCCGACCATCGGGAATCTTGATTTGCGCAAAAGTTGAATAATAATAATTGCATACTAACCAGTAAAATTGCAGACATGTAAAATTGCGCGTATTAAAGTCATATGTAGTAGTGTTGTATATTTAAAAAAGTGTTTAAAAATAAACAGAAACAGATCTCTGGTTCAATTGAACGGAGTTTCTCTGCATTATAAAAGTTTACAGCAGACAAAACAAAACCTCTCTCATCGCTATATACGTACGCTACACTTACTCGAAATCTCAACCAGCAAGTTTAATTTCCCATACACACACATGATCATCATCATCTTGCTTAATAAGCAAGATAATATAAATATTATAGATATGTTGTTAATAAGACATAATTAATTAGCAAAGTGTTGGAATGCAAAAAAGATTGGCAAATTGAGATTTGTATAACTCAATCAGCTGACTGAGAGAGAGATTTGCACATACGCATTTGATATTTTTGCACACACAAGAATTGTACGAGATTGTTTTTAAAATTTATTAATTTTACCTTATCTAACGATAACGAAGGATCTCAACCTTAGTTCAAATCGAATTCAAATTTGTGGTTCATCGTTAAAATGGCAAGGGATGAAAATGACGATAATCTTCCTGACCAGGATGCTGCAAAGGAGTTTTATGCAAGATACGAACCTAAGGAAGTTCTAGGACGGTATGATTGATTGATGACCTAGTTATTATGGATTAAGGTTTTTCTTATTTTTCGTCATTTATATTTCAGAGGTGTAAGTTCTACGGTGCGACGCTGCATTGAAAAAGAGACTGGGCGAGAATTTGCGGCGAAAATAATTGACCTTAGTAATGAAGATACAAATACGGAGAGCATAAGAGATTCAACTCTCAGCGAAGTTTATATTTTACGATTGGTTGCTGGTCACCCGCATATAAGTGAGTTTAACGATATGATAAGATTTTAAATGTAATTTAAATCTTTTGTCTGGTTCCGTTTTGATAGTCGAGCTTCACGATGTGTTCGAATCTCATACATTTATTTTCCTGGTATTCGAGTTGTGTCGAAATGGAGAGTTGTTCGATTATCTTACGAATGTGGTAACTTTGTCTGAAAAGAAGACACGGTACGTACACTCTAATTAAAGCTTCTAATTAAAGCTTTTACTTTAGAGTTTCTGCTGAATTTAAGTTTTTCATTCGTTGTTTGAAATTCAGGTATATCATGAAGCAAGTATTTGATGCACTGCAGTATGTACACTCTGAAAACGTGGTTCACAGGGATCTGAAACCAGAAAATATTCTCTTGGATGATAACTTAAATGTCAAACTGACGGATTTTGGATTCGCCAAAATCTTAAAACCTGGGGAAAAGCTTTTTGGTAGTAGTTTTAAACTTCTTTCTTCTATTTTATTAGATTCCAAATGATTTGTTCCTGTTTCCAAGTCAAGTTTATATCAAAATTAGGGTGGTAAAGTGTATTAGGTTTTTCTGGGAGTATTCTGTACAATTTACATACTTTGGCGTTAGATCTTTGCGGGACTCCGGGCTATTTAGCTCCAGAAATGCTCAAAGCAGCCATGTATGAAAGTGCTGACGGATATGGACAAAGAGTTGATATGTATGTTATCTTCCAATGAGTTTGATTGGTTTGGTTTGCTTTCCTTGATTTTGCATGTCCTACATCCGTGTCCTCATATTCATCCTGGTTGAACTTTGATTTTATTCGAATCAGAGGTGTGTGGAACTCCTGGCTACTTAGCTCCAGAATTACTCAAAGCTGCCATGTATGAAGATTCTCATGGATATGATGAAGCAGTGGACTTGTTAGTCTGTTTGATTTTTTTCGATGCTTTGCAATTTTTATCTATACTCATACTCTATGGCGATTTTTGAGCTGATTGGACTTGTTTGTAATCTAAGAGTTATTTGTCCTATATTTTAGGTGGGCGTGTGGTGTCATCATGTACACATTGTAAGATAGTTTTCCAACTTCAAACAAAAACAGTATGGAATAAGAATTTGCTAATGACACCTAGCTTCTGTTATTTCTAGGCTAGTTGGATGTCCTCCATTTTGGAATAGAAAACAAATGATAATGCTGAGAAATATCATGGAAGGAAAATACTCGTTTGATTCTCCAGAATGGGATGGTGTAACAGGTTAGCAATTTGAATATCTCAAGAATTCTAGGCGATTTTTAAATTTGTCCATTTTTAATAGACGCACCCAAAGATTTGATTAGGAAGCTGCTTATAGTGGATCCAAGCAAACGACTAACTGTAGATGAAGCTGTACGACACGAGTTCTTTCACGCCGTGGTAAAAACGTCATTTCCTTTTGCAAAAATATACTTATAATTTTCCATTAATTGAAAATTGAACTTGATATAGCACTGTGAAGTCCAGAAGTTCGACGCAAGAAAATGTTTCCGAATGGCTATAATGTGTGTCCGATGCGTTGTTAGAATTCAGAGACTGAAGAAAACGCCAGAAACGTTATCAGTCTCAAATGCTGGATTGGACCCTTATAGAATCAAGGCATTTAGAAAGGTACATTCCCCTCTCATTTCTTATTCTGGGATAACTTCCAACAATTTTCACTATCTGTTAGGTAATCGACAATTGCGCTTTTCGTGTTTATGGACACTGGGTCAAGAAAGGCGATTGTCAAAACCGTGCAGCTCTGTTCGAAAATGTGCCCAAGACCGAATTAAAAAGTTTATATATCAGTAATTTAAATAGATTATGATAACTTTAAACTCTTTAATTGTTTTGTGGATCTTTTGTGATGTTAACCTTTAAATAGTTTCATTTAAATATATTATGCCAAATAAAATAGTTTTATCCAAAACAGAACAAACTTTACAGATTTTTTGTTTCAATTTTCATAAAATATTTTCATATAACAGGATCGAATCGGCCTGCTAAATTCGTAGTTTTTAACCCGTGATATATAACTTAGCAGTGACTGCCTGTAACTTTTAAATGACATTTACTTCTTAAAAGTTTTATAAACTGTATTTCAGAATTTCTTGGAATAATGTGACATTATCGTTGCATACATTTTGAGAATTTCAATTTTGCCAGCATTTCAGACTGCATTATAAATTGCTGGAAAGTTTGAGACTAGAGAGAGATTTACAAAGCGAACGCATGATTGATTCTGGAAATATTATTGTCTCGTTAATAAAATATGTATCATACATTTTCATCGTTTGTAATTAGCATGAAGTGGATGACAATTAGCGTTGTTAGAATATGTTGAATGTAAAATATATTTCTAATGGCCGTATCCAACAAATTTGAACTACTTCGGGCATTAGCATTTCTTTAGACAGGTATACAATGCAGCACAATATAAAATATACTAAATATAATCAGAATATATCATTTAAACTTTACCCATTAATTTGCTTCATATTTAAAGAATGTAGTAGAAATAACTTTAAAACATCATAAATAATATTCAATAATTTAACCAGACAATTTATTATTCAATCAGTTTTGTTTATTTATTAAAATTATTTGGCATTTGACATAAATTATATAAGCTTAGAAACCCCCAAATTCACCAACTCCGCTTAACTTACAGGATACAAATTGCATATTATTTATTGTAAAATGTGACGAATTATTATTGTCTTTGAATGTAATTAATTAGAATCAATTATTATAAATTTTTACCAGAAAAACCCGTGGTGGGGTCATGAACGTCAATAATGGCACGGCGTCATGAATGACCAATAATAATCAACAACCACCACGGGTGACGTCGCGATGAGGCTTTCAATTTTGGTGAGCTCGTGTTATTTACATTATGAAAGGTACAACAAAACCAACCATACATAATTTTCTGTATATTAAACAAAAATGAAGCGAGGTCCTTCATCGCAGCTGCAGGTCGTTTCGAAAGAGACGTGTTTCCATTTCCCATGACAAGCAGGTTCACGGAGGCTAGAGAAGCGTGTGGATATTCCATTTGTTCCACTGCCGCTACATCTAAAGCCTGCGTACGACTTTTGAGCATTTTTTTCACAAAAAACGCATATTCGACTCCCTATGAACACCATAATTTTGAAAATTTCAACCTCTCACGTTTTTCACATCTGTATCATCATCAGTCAGACCAGACAGTGTGTACGTGCATGCAGGAGACAAGCATTCAATTCAATTCAATATGCCATTATTATATTACAAAATGTAAGGTTTGGTTAAAGAAAGGTGGAGGAGTTGCATCCAAAAAGGGCAAAGTTCACCAATGTGGGGATACACAAGTAGTAATTAAATGTTTGTTTTATTATTTACAAGCCCTGTCAACACTTCATCTTGTCTGTGAAATAAATGGCCAGCACAAAATTCATACCGAATTTACACACAAACAATGCAATACGCACATACACACATGCACACCACCATCAGAGGAAAAGGGTAATAAGCAGTACTTTTTAAAAATTTAAAGTTTTATTAGTCATTCGAGCTGACTCTGACTGATGTAAGTAAAAAGGATTTTGAATTATTGAGATGCATTATAATTATGAGCATGTGTGCAACTATGAGGGTTGAGTTGAGTCCTAAATGAAATGAAATGAAAGCTTATGGGGTTTTGTTAGTGCTGTGTGTGGAAAAATGAGACTCAAGATGAACTGAGATGAGATGATGATCTCAACATTAGGTAGACTAAAAGAAAGAGGACTACACTACACACACAAGAAATTAATGAACGGAAGGAAGGCGTGATTGTTACCTTCACGAAATGTAGTGAAGCTCTCCAGGGATGTACAAGCCCGAGTGTAGCGAATGACTTCAAATTCCACGCAGTACCTGAACACATTTAATACATACATACACAAATATAAAAAATACATAAATGCAGGAAATCTGAAGATTGTCTAAAACAGGGATGGGAAAGAAAGAAAGAAAGAAACAGGGCACCTCGTAAGTAAGTATTACATCTCTTTTATTTATACAGAAAAAAACAAACTGCTTACTCATGTAGAGGAGAGAGAAATGAGATGAAACGACATAAATAAGACTCCTATTCATTTCATGTTTCAATTTTTCAATCCAGGATGTGCAAACAACAAGAAATAAGGATTGGTTTGGTGGGTATGTGGGTGGGTAGGGTTAGTAGTTTAAGTTGAGAGAAAGAAATGGATTAAACCTGTCGACACGATCTCTGGTAATTGTAGAGAGCTTTCTTGAAATTTAACTA
>JAQFZJ010000521.1:0-23738 GCA_034695645.1 Folsomia fimetaria
AGCCGTGATACAAATTACATGCAAGCCAATTTATTTATTACTTGTCGTTGCACTACCACAAATGCATGCTGTCTCACCAAAATTGCCCACTTTTTGGGACCCCGTTTATATAATTATGCTACGTATTCATATAAACATACTCAATTAATAAATACGACAAGAATTAGAGGTTGATAGAATCTTTATTTCTTTAATTTGTGCTTAAATTTTCCATTATCATAGATAGGCATGGTAAAGAGAACCCGGTCAATTGAAGATTGTTCCGTATTTTTATTTATGTAGTTGCTGTTTGAGCCGGAGGTATTCCACGCTTCGGAATGTATTCCGTTGGTCTGGGTACCATCCTGAAATATTAATTCATGATTAAATTAATCACACCTGTTACATTTTGATTTTGTTAGAACTTACGTAATGCAATCAATAATTGGACACACGGAAAGGCACAACGTGCAACCAGTGCATTCATCCGTGACGAGTGGAAAGTGGGTGTCTTGGCCAAATTCAATGGCTTGATATCCAGAATCGTTACAAGTCATGTAGCATTTGCCACAGTTGATGCACATTTCCTGTGTTATATTATATTAAATTTGCATTTTTAAATGAAGCTATATAGTCAAATTTGTATTGATAACCAAAATTTTGCATACATCGTCAATCAGAGCTACGACTTGTTGCTTGTTGTTCAATTCGCCATAAGCACCAATTCTGGGGAGTGCTTTGCCCACCATGTCGCAGATTCCAAGTATGTTTGAAGATGGCTTTGAAACTTTCCTGGCCACTAAACCTTTCTCCAACTGCTCAACAGTGGTGGCCTCCTTGTCCTGAGATATTAAATGTTCTCGTTGCAAAAGATACTTTCCGAATGATGGCAAATGCTGCAATTTAAATATGCGTTAAAATGTGGAAAGTTGTTTTTGGAATAGTGCAGTAAATAAATAAACAACTTTGTCTACGACAGAATAGCTGGTGAGTTCTTTTCCCTTTTGGTGTCGTGGTGTTGGTGGAGATTGCCCGTTCCAACCTTTGAGTCCAACTGCGTCTAAATAAAGGAGTGCCTTGAGTCCAGTTATGTAATCGTCGACAACGGTGAAGTCTTGATTTTGAACGGCACTGCAAATCTGCGGAAGACCCAGGAACCGTATTATTATTATTACGAAATTGAGGAGTAAGGTTTGTTGCTTTAATTACCTGTACAACTGATGCCCCACAATGAATAAATTGCAAAGCAGTTTCAGCAGAGTCGATGCCCCCCGTGGCTAAAATGGGGAATCCAGGAAGTGCTCGAGCTATTGCGGACACCGCTCTGAGTGCCACGGGACGAATGGCGTTACCGGAAACGCCACCGTATGTGGTTCTTTTCTCATTTCCTACGCCAGGCCAAGGTTCTGCATTAGCGTTTAGGCCCATTAAACCGGATAAGGTGTTGGTAGCAGTGACCCCATCCGCGTGGCCTGTAAAAAAGATCATGTTTTTTATAAAATCGACAAAATTGACTAGTTTTAGTTTTTACAACCTTCATGCGCCGCACGAGCAATGTCGACAATATTGGTAACGTTTGGCGTAAGTTTGGCAAAGAATGGGATTTTAATGGCGGCTCGGACCCAACGACAAATGTTTCTGACAAGGTCGGGATCTTGCCCGCATGCGAGACCCATTCCACGTTCACCCATTCCGTGAGGACAAGATAGGTTAAGTTCCAAAGCATCGGCGCCAGATTTCTCAGCCATTTTGGCAAGCTCTGTCCAATCCTTGCAGTTGTAGGAGCACATTATGCTGGCAATAAGGACCTACAAGTAAAATTTTACAAAATTGCAATAGTTAATATTTTTTGCAATTGAAAAATTGTGCAGAAAAGAAACGTACTTTCTCAGGAAAATCTGCTTTCAATTCTGTCACGCTTTGGCACCAGTACGCCGCAGTTTTTTCCGAGATAAGCTCAATATTTAAGAAGGCTCCTTGACCAGGACCGAAGACTTGACCGGAAGTTGTGCCACGAATGATGCGTGGGCTGACGTTGGTGACCAAATCCTAAAATAATAAAGTATTATTATTTATTAAGAACGCATGAAGTTCGCATAAAAAGTCTCTAGTTTGTCATGCCTTATCAAGAGAATATGTTTTGGTCACAGCAAATCCCCAGCCCGCCTCAAAAGCGCGACGCAGCATAGGACTTGTAGTGCAGGGCGTGGCTGACGCCAATCCAAACGGATTTTCGAATTTGAGTCCGCAAACTTCCACACTCAAATCCACCAAGTCAATCGGAGTGTAGAATTTTGGGAGTTGAACGACCTCCGGGACTGGTTCCGAGAACTTTCCCTATAATCAAATTAATTAATTTTAATATAATTATTATGATTTGTTAATTAATTCATTACTTGAAGAAATTTGTGCATGCTCCAAGCCGCAGTTTTGCCATCATTGACAGCTTCAACCGTGGTCTCAGCAACTCCGGCGATGTCGCCACCAGCAAAAACCCAATTTTCGGAAGTTGTCATTGTTTTCTCGTTGACCTCGGGGAGACCATATTTGTTCATTTTTAAGGGTTGTAGAGCATCTTGAACTAGTGCGAAATTAGTGCGAAATTTTAGCAATGCAAGAAATTGATAATCACTATAATCACTAATGTGTAAAAATTATTTACTGTCCGCGTCGCACAAACTTGATCCAAAAGCGGAAATGATGTAGCTCGCTTTAATAGAACAAATTTGATCCTTATCATCCACCCATTCACCATCGTCATTGATTTCAGTTCGATAAAATTCCATTCCCATTATTTTGTTGGATTTGACATTGACAGATTTTGGTGCCATGAAAGGCATGAATTCGCATTTCTCTTCACGAGCTAAATCCATCTCTTCAGGAACTGCGCGAATGTTGGTGAATCCTTTGCGAAATACCACAAACACTTTTGAAGCGCCGCAACGGAGAGCGGAAGTTGCGCAGTCGAAAGCGGTGTCGCCTGCGCCTAAAACGATAACTTTTCCGGAGAGTTGTGGTAGCGATTTTTTAGAGGTGCAACTGCACATTCCTAATATATTATTGTATTATTATTATATTAAGTGCGAATATTTATTGCACATTGATTTAGTTATTAAAAACCTGGTTTGCTGGCAAGTGCAACTTTTGGGAGAAAATCTTTGGAAGTATAGAATCCCATTTCTTCGGTCAGATCGTGAAAAGGATGCACCCGTTTCGGATTGGGGAGACCAATTCCGACAAATACGGCGTCAAATCCGTTATTTTTCAGATTCTAAAAATGCATAATTACTGAAAATGCACTTATTTGCAAATAAGTTGAAATTTTAAATATTTTCTGTAATGCTGCTTACTTTTAAAGATAGTCCATTTGAAACTGAAAGTTTTTTATTGCATTCAATTTGAACTCCAAGATCCTGAAGTAAATCGACTTCATATTGGACAACTTCAATTGGGAGACGATATTGTGGAATTTCTGCAGAGCTGAGACCCCCAATATATTTCTCTTTTTCGTAAATGACCAAATTCTTGTAGCCCAGGCGTGCCAAAAATGTGGCGCAGGAGATGGACGCAGGTCCACATCCGATAAGAGCAATTTTAGAGGTTTGATAACTCTTTGAACTGTTATCCACGTTCGGGGGGAGGATTTGGGGGATATTCATTTTCGTGAAGATCTGCACATGGTAAAAGTTTGTTATAAAATGAGCATAATGTAAGATAACATGTTATCTTACCTCGCAAGCAAATTGTTGCAAGCCCCCAATATTGATGGGACCCTCTTCCGATGCGTAGAGATTGCAGGAACCCACACAAAGATCGCTTGTCGGACATACCATTCCGCAAGTTAGGCCGAGTGGATTATCGGAGAAAATGGCTTTTGCTGCGCCATAGTAGTTCTGCAAAAATAAATTTGTACTTAAATTATAAGAAGTGCAAATTCCTAGAAGGTGCAAAATTCTTATTATAATTTAACCTTGGTTGAAATGTTTCCAATGAAAGTTTTAACGTCGAGTTGTGTAGGGCATGATTTTTGACATGGTGCATCTAAAAAAAGGTAAATTAAATATTTGTAATTTGCAAAAATTTGCACATGTGACATGCAAAAATACAGATATGTATCATACCGGCGCATTTTAAGCATCGATTTGATTCCCGAAGTGCTCCACGCTCACTCAGAGTGGTGTGCTTGATGTCATCGAAATTGTTGAGAAGTGGTGGACAACTCTAATAATTGAGATGAGACATACATGTGACATATATGATAATGATAAGCAATAATTGGATAAGACAAAAATATTGATGTTTTTTGAGATGTTATTATTATTTACATACATTGCAATGTTTGTCTCCATTTCTTTTCCAGTTTTTCTTATTCACTTTCGTCTCGGCGGAGGGGATGAGAGATGCAAAGGGCTTTATCTTGGGATTTAAACTTAACAGACTCTGCATGAATATATAAATTATGATTCAAATAATAATAATCTATTCACACCCACATTACAAAATGATTGATTGATTTAATGATCGGATTAGATTGAGCCGATAACATAACACATGTGCGTATGAAATGCTGATATGGATTTCATAATAATTTATAGCGTTGTTATGTGTCTTCTTGATGATACTGTATTGCATAATACAGATATTAATACACACTTGATCCGTCTACCCAACAACCCAAGCAGGTTACCACTTCACTTTGCATAAACACATACAGATTCTGCATTTGTTAAAATGAAAATAAATGTATGATCGAGCTAAAAATGCTACATTCTGGATTACATGAAATTCTAAATTGTTATTAAATGCGGCTTTAGTTTCTATTTTGCTTTCAAAATGAATTTATGGAATCAATTTAATTTAATTTAAATGAAAATTTGAAATTTCACGAACCTCTATGTCTGCAGCGTCCTTACTAATGAGGCGTTGAGGCATTGTAACACTAATGTTTCCAGTCCAACTCCAAACTGAAATGAGGCAATAAGTTGAAGATATTGGAGGCCACGAATTAATTAATTAATTATTATCACAAATCTGGATGACTGCGTAATAAGTACTTTAATTAATGTGAATAAATAAGTTAGTAGTAGCGATTCAATTGCTACTCAAACCAGAAATGAGGCAAAGACTGACTGCGTGGAGCAATCAGCTAGGCTTACACGATTGGATATTATATAATGAATGGATTGGTTTATTCTTCTTTTTTATCTTTAGTTTAGTTCTTCTTTATCATTATTTTAAAAAACCAAGAGTGAGTGAGTGGAGTGATAATTATGCTTATGACTAAAACAATCAACACCACCATGCAGGACAACCACAACCACTTATGGAAAATTTAGAATGTGTAAATGTCGCTCGCTTCTTTTACTTCTTTGTTGATTTTTATTTGTAGGATAGGATTGGATTGGATCAGATAAGTTTATGCTTGTGCAATTCAAATCATGGATGGATTGGATGGATGCGATGATGGTGTGAGGTGACGAACGAGTGAAAAGGGTCAAAACTAAAAGGTTGGGCTTCTTCCAGTACTAATCTTAAATAGCGTTACTACCAATGCATGCATATCGGTAATAATGATGCTGGAGTAACTATATACTTCATAAATCTCTGTCTTTCTTGTCTCATCTCATGGATTTGTGAACACACACACACCCACAGATATATTATATAAGATCATTGGGTTTATAGTTCTGGGTGACCTTGCTTCTACTTCTTTCTGGTCTGCCAGTCTGTTTCTGTTATTACTCCTTCATGGATTTGGTTTTATGGATCTGTTAAATTGTGGTCAATATGTGGAAATTATTCATGAAGGAGAGTATTACTGGGATGAGATGGACTCATTATCGCATCTTCATCAGTTATTAACTCGAACTTAACACGGCATAGAAAAGCAATGAAATGACATGCATACCTAAACCAGACAGAGCAGAGTGGGTGATGATCATGATGATGATGGAGAACTGGAGAAGAGATCATTCTTGTTGCTATAGTAACAGGTTTCATATAGGTATACACGAATTTTCTTATTTGAGGACATTTGAATGGTCAACATTCTTTTATTTTAAAATAATATCATCGTTTGATATATAATATTATTCGAGAATGACTTGCGATGATGCGGCGTTTGTACAATTAATTAAGAATAATATACTGGAAATCTTTTTAGTCTTGTCTGTCTTAAAAGAGGGACCTTTTCTTCACAATAAATATCAGAGTGGATCGAGTGGATGAGGTAACTTGCTAGGCAAACACCTTCTTGCATATATATGAAGTTGTATAAATTAAAAGCAGTATAATTTAGGAAGTTTTAGTAGATTCAGGTTGATTCGATGATGATGATTGTAACTTGTAATTTTGTAATAGTTCTTGATTTTCTTCGGTAAGTTTGGATATTTCTTTGCCGAGGGTGTTTAGACTGTCCTGTTGAAATATTGGGTGAAGATTTAGTTGAGATGAGTCCAGTTTAATTGCATAATTAATATTATTATTAAACGAACCTTAAGCGTAATATTCCTTAGTAATGTATCTTCAAGAACTACTTGAAGTTTTCGATTGATTTCTAACGACAGATCCAACGTCATTGTATCATCCACCGGTTTGGATCCATATACTGAAGCCATTATCCCTTTATGCTTGGCAATTTCTGCCTGTAAAATCAAATGATAGAATATAAACGAAAGGAACATTATAGTTTTTAAAATTAACCCGGATTATTAATATTATTAAATTCAAGATAAGATAAGAGCGTTAGAGGATAAGCAAAAATCCATTCGTTTACCGCATAAATGGAATCCAGTGCAAGCTAAAAGAGATCAAAATATGTACCAAAAGGTTATAGATAGACCAATTTATCAGAGCAGAAGTAGTCAGTTGGTGTGGAAAATTAAGCAGGATGAAAGCGGAAGGTTCTTTATGATGACGTTTTTGAAGAATTTTGATGATTTTCAAGTGGGGCTTACTCTATTCTTCTCGGCCAGATTGGACGATAAGGCGTCAATATCTTGTGACATTGCATATACTTGAATTACTTTGGACTTTTTCTGTACGGATTCAACGAGTTGTTTAACGTGTTCTTGGAGAAATTCGACTTTGTCTTGTTTCTTGGCAAGCATTCGTTGAAGTTTGACTATACGCTCGATGAGGACTTGCTGATCTGGAATGATGGGGCATTCTTGATCCTAAATTGAAAATAGTAAAGTAATATTTAATTAGGTTCCTTTTCTATAATATAAATAGTGTCAGTTTGTTCACGAACATTATTAGCATCATTATTATATGTTGACGATGAGTCTTCTTGCTTATGTGGTGGTGGTGGAGGACAATCACCATTTGTTAAGGAACTACTTGAACTGGTTCGGGAACTCTGACTGAGACCATCGGATCCTGTATGACTATCTTTGACTTGTTTTCGAGCTACGACAAGTTCTTTGCTGAGCTCCTGTCGTGTTTTAAATCATGTCGAAATTAGTTGACATTCAAATAGACGATAAAACATTTAAAGTCAAATTTTAATACATACTCGAACGCTTGAATTGAGTTTTCTGTTTAGAAGGCAAATCTCCCCACGAGCTTCATCTAATTGTTGTTGTAATTGAGTGATAATGACTTTGCTGCTGTTGGCGTTAGTTTCAATTGTTTGTTTTTCTTCAAGTTGATGTTCACTTTCTTTTGACATCTTTTGTCGCAAGTCGCGAATGTCGCTTTCTAATTTTTCAACAAGAAGGCAAAGACGGTCATTTTCGTCTTTTAGTAGTTCGGTCTAATATTGAAATATACAATTATTGCAAGGTTCAATTTTAAATTAATTTGAATTTATAAGTTATATACCTTGGCTTCTACGGAAGAGAAATTGGATTGCAAGGCCACATTTTTTTCTGTAACTTGTTGAGTGTATGATAATAATTCTGCTTCTTTGGAACGACAAATGGCCATGTCGTTCAAAACATCTGCGTAAGATTGTCGTAAACCGGCACATTCATTCTCGAGAGCTTGGATCAACTCGGTTTCCCTGAAACAGTGAATAATCGATAATTAGTTGACTAACCAACAATAACTTGATTTGATGCAATAAGTTGCGATTATAGTGACTTGTCATACTTTTGTAATTGAACTTTGAGACAGTCTGTGGCAGCAAGGTCGGATTGAAGGGCAGCAATTTGATGTAAATGTTCAGAGTTTGATTCCTGAACGCGACGAATTGTAGTTTCTAGATCCAATCTTTCGTGCTCTAATATTATAATTTTACTGGAAAGGTTGTTATTATCTTCCATCAATTGTTTTTTATTTTCTCTGAGAATGACTATCTCGTTATTTTCTTCTGGACACGGGGACGAAGTTATATTTTCTTCGCCATCACCATTTTGTTTTTGACAAGGTATATCAGTTTTACCGGCAGCATTTTCGTGGGAAGTAGAACTAAGCTCACTATTTGTCGATTGTTTGAGATGCAGCAACTCTTTTTCGATTTCGCTAATTTTGTCTTCTAGTTTTTGCTTTGTGTTCTGAAATAGTTTTTAGACATCGAATTTTAAAAAGGTTAAGAATAAAATCGTAAATTAAATTGCATAGTTGGCCTACATTGTGAGCTTCTGATTCCTCTCTCAGTTTATTTTGTGTCCATGTGAATTTAAAGTCTTTCGCCTGGATTTCTTGATTACAGCGATTGATTTCTTTTTGAAGGTCTTCAATATCGTGCACCTATCAGAAATAAAATTATACGTAATTATTTTTGTACTACGAAAGGTCAGTTTTAGACATTTTAATGAAAATATGACATACCTTCGCATCAATCATTAGCGATAATCGTTCCCTTTCTGACGATAACATTTTGTTTTTCTTATTGACTATCTCAATATCGTTGTTTAATTGTTTGATTAGCTTATCCGAGTTTTCTATACTTTTCTTCATTTTTAAAAGCTCCATTTCACCGGTGGCGTATTTCATGACGACGCTTTCTTTCGTTTTTGTGGCAGATTCCACCGCAGTTTTCAGCTATTCAAATGTGACAAAGAAGGTAAAATGTTAATTAAAAAATAATCACGAATGATAATGGATGGTTATCTTACTCTGGTAATTTCAGTCTCGAATTGTGTCTTGACCTGAGCCAATCTGATGTCTGCGGCTTCCTCCGTTTTTTGACAATCTGTGCACATACGGGGAGGTGTAGGAGATGACGTGGAGGATGGCGGCGGTGGTGGATCAATACTTTTTGTGATAATAGGAATGCAGACGATATTATTAGAAGGATCCGCTAATGATGATGCAATTTCTTTTTCCTCTTCCTCTGGGGACTCCTCCTCGTTGATTTGTGTCAACGTGAATAAGTCCCCATTTGTGTGGAGGTGGTGGTTATGGGGATAGTGATTAGAGGAGGAGATGGTGGTGGAACAATTGTCGTCCAAGCTGATTTCCTCCGTCACGACAACCGAGGAGGAGGAGTCCATCGTTGTGACTATGTATGTGAACTGTGACCTTTTTAACGGGACAAAAAACAAATGAAATTAGTAAACATGTATGTATCATCATATATTTTTATTAAATTTGAATTTAAAAAATAAACTGCTGAGTTGATCCCACCTTATTTTATGAAGGTCCCAAATAAATGAGTGGTGTAGAAGTCCTTCGTCTTCTCCCTACCCTAACCTACCTACCCTGCCCTTAAGGGTTTCTTCTTAAAGCATAATATTTTCTTATGCTCTCCTCCGTGGAATAATAAATAATAATGAATAACAAACAGCTGTGTTTTGTGTTTGGATCATTCAACTTATCAACCAACCATCCAACCGACTTTTTTCAACCGAAACCCTTCTTTACGGACCTACGGACTTATAATTAACCTAACCTAAAAGTGAACTTGCACAGGTAATAATAAATAACAACCTGTATTAAATATTATTATGTCACGGATAGAGACGATCTCGCTCTTTTTCCTGCAAAAGTGAAAGCAGCCGTTCAGTTTCAGTGTGCAGTGGTGTACCAGTACTACAATAATAAGTAGCAGTGTGGGTTTGTGATGATGATGGCCTCAAAATATCTGTAGTGTAGTATGTTGCTTCATATTTATACATTCCACGTGATTTTGGAGAAAGGGTTTTATTTAATAACTTCTGTTTTCACTTCCGCTTTGGGCGCTTGATTCCATGGGGTTGTGCATATGCTACTGCATCGTTACCTTATCATTGAATGGTGACACTTATCTTACGACAAGGTGTAGTGGTGGTGATGGTGTGATACGTATGATGTGTGGGTGTGGTGATGTGGGGTGGTTTGCGACAAGGGCGTAGGAGAGGTTGGAAGCAATGGCGATGATGGTGGTGGTGGTGGTGGTGGCTGAGGAGGGGCAGTCTCTGCTGCTGGAGCTCTCTTTAGCTTGCTTGTTGGCTTATTGACTAGACTTGTGTTATATGGTGCAGTTGTACAATATTTTACAGATTGACTCATTTCTTCACACTGCTACTATAATAATAAGGGAAGTAAAAAGGGAAGGAGGTTAGTGTATAGTGTTCCGGAGTTGCTGTTGCTGTTGGTTGTCGTCGTCGTCTACTCTGAAGCAAAGCAAGTAAGGCACGTCCACCAGTACAAGAAGAAGAAGAAGGAAAGCAATTGTTGGTGGGAGTGACCTCACCTCACCGGCAACAAGAGTATCAACAAGATTAAGATAGTAGGGACAGCATCATTATAAGCAGGTAAGGACAACTAACTAATCAACCACACCCACAATTGTAAAGAGGAAGAAGGTTCCGGTAGGTTGAGAATGAATGGAATATAGAATCTTGTGTCTTGACTATAGAGTGAGACATAGGGCGTGGACTGGATTTTTTTGAGGATCGGAAAAATAATGGTGTACATTTTTATTTTATGTTGAAGGGATAATTACCCAGGGGGTATTAGTGGGTAGTTTGTCCATGTTGAGGTAAAGAAGTGAAGTGACGCTATTAATGGAATGTTTCAAATAGTCAAATGGGTGCTGTCAAGAAGAAGCGCTTTAAAGCTTGAGCAGTAGTATTGGAAGAAAAGCCGCATAACACATCATTAATTAATTAATAATTAATCAATAAAATGATAAGCAAGAGATTCTATTATTAAAGGAATATATGATCGAAGAGTTAATTTAATAGAATAAATTGCATTAAACATTTCACATTTCGAAAAGTATGTAGGCAGTGGGTTGTATGTAGGTCTGTTTTTAACATCAAACTTTTGACCACTTACTTCATACTTTGGTTTGGTTTTGGTTACGCTATAGTTTGTAATTTTCAGTGTTGAATTTGAAACAAACAGCAACAATACAATAAAGAGTTGTTCTATTCCGGGATGGTAAAATAAAACATCTCACACTATAGGAATAGGAAGATGCCTCGGGCCATGCCATGTTTGCTGCATACTAATACAATGCTAATTGCAATTTTGGGGTAAAAAGTGCAGAGGATGATATAGTTGCGAATCGCAGCTATGTATACTATTCGCAACCTATACTTGCGGAATTAGGAATGCGATGTCGCTGGACGATGAGAAAGAAGTTGAATGATGATCTCATCATCATGGTTTAGCTCTCATGATTTCTTGTCATTATAATTATAATGGCAATATTAGGTACACACTGTAACGACTACTTCACACACACATACTCCATGCATTCTGGATGGATGGATTGTTTTTGTGTGGTGTGAATTAAATTGAATTGAATGAATGCAGCGACGACGACTGCGTCGACGAGTTTCTTAAATAAATCGCAACAACAACGAGTAAAAAAGACACCGTATTATATAACAATATTACATGATGTTTGTTGGTGATGAGTGGTTTGGATACCATGTGTGGATTGGATTTACTTTACTTAAAAATCTTCTGGTTTGGCATATCTGGTCTGGTCTGCTTGACTTGACTCTGACATAGTTGACTAGTTCTGGTACACGAGAACCCAAAAATATCACTGCATTGCATATTATGGTACAACTGCCACCGCAGGCCCCACAATTATGAAATGAAATTGCGGCATGTTATGTTTGCACCTAGTTTAGTTAGTTTAGTTAGTGAGTGATATAATAAGCAGGTAATTCGGTTGCATATTAAAATAAAATACTTGGTAGTAAAGTGATGAATGTAGTGGTGGTGGTGGCTCCATCATTATCATCAGTTGTTGTTGGTTAGGTTAGCACTAATGATAATTGAATTGCAAATTGCAAGAAGGCTAGAACAGAAGGTTGTAGTATTTTATTACAGGCATGCATGCATGACCAACTTTTTGTGGAGTTGGTTTTATCATTTCTTTCTTTCTTTTCTATGCGTACAGTAATTGGTAAATTAGCGTTAGTTAGTTAATCATGAAGGATGGATTGGGTCGAGTAAGTCGGTTAAGTTGAGTTGTTGAGGATCAAGTAGTAGTAGTAGGATTTGTCGATGATGTCATTATTGTTTATTTACTAGACCACGCCATACCATGCACCAGTATTATATTATGCCGCTGAGAATAGATTGAAGCGTGCTCCAAGTAAAATAACGGTCCGGCTTCGGGTCGTAGTTTATGATTTGTGTTTTAGCAAGTTTGTTGCAGTTTCTAGATTTGAAATTATTGTATTGTTTGTACACCAAAGCGGTGGTGTACTTTTTTAGACAATTATTCTTATCTTAACCACTTTGTTATCATCGATTTGGCGCATTGTAAAGTTCCGACTTGTTTGTGTCGAGTTTCTTGTATAGACTGATTTCCTGACTGGAAATATTTATCTGATAATACAATCGGAATCAGCAGTTTTTTATGTGAACATAAAGTAAAGGAACATATTTGTTTATTGAAAATCAATGACTGTACTGTGCTTAATTGAATTTTGTGGTTTGTTTGTATTTTGCAGCTATTATTAATATTTGAAAACTACAATGGCAGCAGTAGAAGATACTAATGGGGTGATGAATGGGACTTCAGAAGATGATAAGAACGCGTACCGGCCACCTGATATTGACGCTGTGAGTATTATTACGTTATTCACATTTGGATACAAAGTGGTGGGGGCAATAATATCCTGTTTCCTTTTGTTTGTGTAGGATGTGAAAGAAATGGAGAGAAGAAAGCGGGTGGAGGCGATAATGGGGAGTAAAATATTTCGAGAAGAGTTGGAAAAGATAATTGAGCAACAAATGCGTGATGGTGGTCCAGGAACGGGGACTTTATTGCAGCAGATTTCGGATATTATGGGAACAACTAATAGTTGGAGAGGAAATGGGTTTCGGGGCGGGAGTTGTGCTATTCCGATAAACGACATCCGCGGAATTGATACGATTGCCTACGCCAAGGGAGAAAAGTTGATGAGATGCAAACTTGCAGCTGTGTATAGACTTGTAGACTTGTATGGATGGTCTCAAAATATCTACAACCATATAACTCTTCGTGTTAGTCATGACGAGGCACACTTTTTAATTAACCCGTTTGGAATGTTGTATCACGAAATTACAGCCAGCTCCCTTGTCAAGGTGGACTTGCAGGTGGGTAGAGACAGAGAGAGGAGAGAGACTTGTTTACTCATTAATAAGATGATGGCATAATTAATCAATATTATGTAATATCATTATGCACTTGCAGGGAAATGTGGTAGAACCGGGCACAACTAATTTAGGTGTGAACATTGCCGGGTTTACGTTACATTCTGCAATCCATGCTCACAGGCCGGACCTCAAATGCATCATCCATCTTCACCTTCCTACCATTATTGCTGTAAGATATAATAACAGTGTTATGTCATGGTGTATTATGCGTATTTATTTATACTGACCTAATTACTTATTTCTGATTTGACAGATATCTAGCCTGAAATGTGGCTTGTTACCGCTGAGCCAAGAAGCAGCTATCCTTGGAGATGTTAGTTACCATGAATATCAAGGAATATTGGTGGATCCTGCAGAGAAAGATCTCATTATTCGAAATCTTGGACCGTTCAACAAAGTAAACAGGGTCAATTTCTTCCTTCCCAATCAAGTGGGAAGCAATTTGTAATGCATTATTTATTTTGTAGGTCATGTTTTTGAGGAACCACGGAGTTATTTGTTGTGGTGAATCGGTAGAAGAAGCATTCATGAATACATACTACACAGTTTTGGCTTGTGAAACTCAAGTAAGTGTTGAAGTAATTGTCCAAATTTGACGATATTTTGTAATTATTGATTCTGTAATTTAATTAATTTAGATGAAATTGATGCCGTTGGGCCTGGACAATGTGATAGTTATGTCGGACGAGGCACGTAAACGAGCATTCGAAACGGCCCGTTCTGGTGGCGGTGGGGGTGTGAACAGCAAGGAAGAAGGGGTCATCTCAACGGCTGAAGGAAGACCGGCGGAAGGGAGGAAAGAGAAAAAGTGGCGATTTGGCGAACAAGAATTTGAAGCTCTCATGCGCTCCTTGGATAATGCTGTAAGAATGATAAGATTGGTGTGGGTTTTGAGAATGTAGATTATACTGATAAATTCGTAATTCTTTTGTAGGGATACCGCACAGGATACATTTATCGTCAACCACTCATCCGAAATGACATGCCTCGTCCAAAGTATGACGTTGAGTTACCGCCTGCCGTGTCCTCACTGGGTTATTTGATCGAGGAGGAAGAATTATATAAAAATAAGTGAGTTGTTAATTCTTCTCATCCAGTTCTTCTTATCTCAACTAATTCTATACAAAATTGTGTTAACAGCCCGAACTGGAAAAAGTTCATGGAAGGTCGAAAAGGCTTTGAAAAGACGAGATGGCTAAACTCTCCGAATGTTTACCAGAAAGTGGAAGTTCTGGAAACTGGGACACCGGATCCGAAAAAGATTACAAAGGTAGAAGTCATCACAATTCAGTCGGCGTCTTAATTTGCTTAATATCATCTTCCTTCTCCTTATACATTTACTCTTCTGGTTGTTACATTACTGAGCTTGTGTTAGTTGTGATTTTGATTCAACTATTATTCTATAAAATTAATACTATTAATACTAATTTCATAGTGGTGATGATGATATACATACATACACATCCATCTGTCAGCCAAATCTCTTGTTGCGAAATCTTTGTAATATTTACTTATTACTTTGTAGTGTTGGGGGAAAGGGGAAGTGTAATTAGGTCGTCGGAACTATATATATTACACATTTCAGGCTTTTGTGATGCCTATACAAATTCCAAAAGACAGTCTACCATAGCATACGAAACGCTTTTCTTTTCAATTTTTTGTAGGGAAAACTTTAATAATGTGTTCCATTCAATGTGCCAGTTAAACTTTTCGCTACGCTACGAATTAAATGATCCAAGCCAAGTTGTAGTTGATTGATATTTGGTGTTAGTCTCTAGTTAGTTTGAGCAACGCAATTTGTGTGTGATTTAATTACCGCTTTATTTAGTCAAATTGAAATAAATGGTTGAATTGCCAAGTTTTGAATGGGTGGGACGCGAGGTTTATTTTTTCTGATAGTGTAAATAATGCAATACAATTTTATAAAAATGCATTTTGATTTGATTGAACCTCGTTTGTTTGCCCTGCAAGACAAAACCAAATCGTAGATTATAATTTTGCTGAATAATGAAATGGACACATACAAAATATTAGAGAAAGTTATTTATTTGGAAAATCTTATTAAATGAAGTTGATTTGTATATTTTATTTTCTTTCATTTTTGGTTTTGTCTTGCAGTGGGTGGCGGACGGATCTCCTACTCATAGCACGGCTGTTAGAATTGACCACATGCTTCAGTTTGTACCAAAAGGTACGGATCCCAAGGAATTTAAGAAATTGCAGCAGCAAGTAAGTACAGTGCACCTACTTTTGAATATTACGCATTTTTGTAAGCATAATGACACAAATCACTTTAAATTGACAGATTAAAGAAAATAGACGCGCGGGAGGAATATCTGCTGGTCCGCAGTCGCAAATTCTGGAAGGTGTCACGTGGGATGAGGCTCGTCAATGTCAAGTAAGAGCCAATCAGCACAAAATAGTAACTGATTGATTGATTTTGTATTAATTGTTTTGTATTAATTGATCAGGAAGCAACATTGAGTGGTACCGGGGATCAGGTCATCCTTGTCGGAGCGGCTTCCAAAGGAATTATCCAGCGTGATTTCCAACACCATGCCGTGGTTTATAAAACACCCTACGCCAAGAATCCATTCGATTGTGTCACAAATGAAGAAATTGAAGCGTATAAGCAAGTAGTGGAAAGAAAGCAGAGGGGAGATGGTACGTTTCGATATTATATGCCCACAAATTTACATGCAAATATTCTAAGATAATGTTGCAAAATTGTGCATTTATAGATTCGCAAGATGAAACCACTCCGATTGTTTCTCCTGTTGAGGATTCCAGAGACGGTATGTTTTTTTTCTATAAAAAAGGAGAACTGTACATTATGTATATAGCTAAATACAAGTAATTAGATTGCCGGTTTTTCTGGGCACTTTAAATAATTACTTATTTATGGTTATGGTAAAGGTGGTGGCTATATTATTGCATTGCAAATATTCCTATGTAAAAATTTTAGCTGGGCGACCTCAAGTACTTCAAATAGAAACGAAACAAGTTCCAAGTGCTAGCCGACCAGAATTGGTTCAGAGTGATGGTTAGTCTACCTTCTTCTTCATCATCACAATGTTTTTTTTTACTTTTAAAATATAATATACGCTTTAATTCAATAATGCATGAAAAAGTAAAGCCTGTGTCTGTTTGCTTAAAAAATGCTTGTGGTTTGTTATTATTATTATACTTATTATTATTTTATTTTTAATTATTGACTCAATATGCATGAAATGAGATTGAGGGCTTATTTTCAACAGCACATGATTTGCCTGAACCTTACGTTTCTCGATCAAAATCTGCCCGGTTTCCTCGCGAACGTAAGATTTTTTAAATTTTTATTTTGCAATCAAAGAAAGTTTGGATTTGCGACATAATCCAACTTGATTTGATTTGATTGGCTTTTTTGTAATTAACACATTTTGCTTGTAATGTGTGTGCATAACTTTAGCTTTGTTTGGCATTATTTAGTTGAAGCAAAGTTAAGACAAAGGCGATGGTCGGGATCCGAGAAGAATCCAAAGACAGGTTGGTTTTTTTTTCGACACAACAAAATTTGAATAATTCCAGCTTTTTTGGACATGTGACATGTGCGGCATGCAGTTGTTGTAAAATAAATGATACACTTTTTTATAATTTCAATTTCTAATTGTTTTATGTATGTGTTTGTGTGGTAAAGTTTTGGGATTTTGTTGAATATTTGTTAAATTGTTGTGTTTATTTTAGGTGAGGCAGCAGTAAACGGTGAAGAAGAGCAGCATGATATTTCAACAGAAGATTCGTCCTCCAAAGCGGAAAAGAAGAAGAAGAAGAAGGGGCTGAAGACACCTTCTTTCCTTAAAAAGAAGAAGGAAAAGAAGAAAACAGACTCATAAATAAGAAATACAATCTAAAAATACAACCAACAATACCAACATAACCAAAGTGATTAATGATTAGAGAAGAAGAATCCTAAAATGGTACATTGTTGCCTGCTGCTGCCTGCAACCAGCACTACCACAGCTTCACACACACAATGTACTGAATAAGCGTAAACGTATAACTACACTTGACTGCTTTAGAGTTGAAGAAGTACTACTAAACTAAGTTATTAAAATTAGAAGCAAGTGCAGTGTTGGAAATAATTAGGAAGCGGCGTACTTTTTAAAAGAAAAGAGTGTCGTTAAAGAAGAGTGAGTGATTAATTGATTTTTGAGCAGAGCAAAAAGCGAAATTATTATGTGCAGTCTTTTTTCTATGAATGAACGACTTGGGTGTGCTGTGCTGGCTTCCCATATTATTATCATGATTATTGTTACTATTATTATTAATATATTTGTTATTTTCTTGCGACTGGAGTTTATGGCGTAGGATAGGCCCGCTGTGTGTGTAGTGCAGTGCAGTGTGTACAAATGCGATCTTGGTTAATTTTCATCCTCTCTATTATGACGACATGCTAAATTTTATTTAAATAAGTCTAAAGATTCTGATTATGTCAATGATATGTCAAAGTTTTTAAAATTATAATAATAATAACAATATCTGTTAAATTTTTAAACTGCTACATAATCATCTAAAATGTAATTAATTAATTATCCGCTTAATTAATACTGCTACAACTACTGCTGCTACTACTAATTGTAAGATCAGGTCAGGTCGGTGTGGTTGGGTGAAGAGTCATGATCAGTTTGTATTATTCTGGAAAAGTTGCAATATGCAAAAAATCATTCATTCATTTTGACGGCACGCTTTCATAACAAGGATATAATAGAAGTTGTTATTTTATTATTATTGTTATTATTATTATTATCTTGCTTTAATTACAATTATTATACATAAAAAAATGTATTTCTTATATTGCAAGCAATTAGTTAAGCAGGCGTCTTTTTACATGCAAAAAAGTGGCAATTTTTCTCATGCTATTAAGTTAATTAGATAAAGCAATAAATTCTTATATATCATCATGATCCAAAATTATGAAAGTATTTAAATTAAGGGAAGCATTGTCTGTATGCAACAATGAATGCCAGTAATATGTATGTATATGTGGTGTCGAATGATCTTGATTACAATAAGGTGCCTTCATATCTGATTTTGTATCGGTTTAGTTTTTTGGAAGGTTGTGGGTTGTTGTATGTTATATTTTGTGTGTGGGTGGAGTGGAAGGATAGAAGATAAGATAGTTAGTATAATTTCATATATAGATTCGAAATATTTGTGCATATACTCATCATTCAGCTCATCTTATCATCATCAGTGCAACAATTACAACAAATAATATAATTAAATGTGTTATGAAATGGTAGCTTTCATCAGATAAGATCAAATACTAATTACGATACAACAATGCTGCTTAATTGTGTAGCTATATATAAAGCAAGAAAGGGTTGTGCACAGCTTTTCTAGAGATTTAATAATAATGTTTAATTTCGTTATTCAAATCTATCTAACGCAGTTTTTAATCAGAAGGTTAATTAATTAATTGTTGCTAAAATCTGATGATCTGATATGTCCAACCTGCTCTTCCTCCTCTCTTGATCTAAAGTGTTTTTGTAATTGTATAAAAATTACTTAATAATTACAAAGATGAGTGCTCACTACTCAAACATGCAATCCAAGCTAAAATAATTTCATGAACTAAAAAACTAAACACTAAACTAACTAACGGACTAGATTATGAACAAAAGCAATTTTGAAGACCTTTTCTTATCATGAAAGTTGACACACTGCCAGTTTAATTAAATTATTAGAGATTCAAGTTTTGCATGACCACACACACACCACAAAATACTAACTAACAATAACCACCATCGGTATTTAAGTTGTTAATTCATATACATAGCACTATATTGAACACATGCACTTGCAAAATGTGACGCCACGCCACGCAAGAAAATTTTGAAATCCGCTTTCGTCACTATTTATGAAATTTAAAAAGTAATTATAAATAATACTGCCCTGCTGCTTTTTTAGGCAGAGTTGGATTTGTTGATTTGATTGATAAGCGAAGTTTCCATATTATGAAGAGTACCTTTTTATGTATGTATAATATAATTATTACTTCTCCTAAATAATCAAAGGCTGCTAGCTAAACTAAAATATAATATAAAATATAATAAGTATGCGACTGCTTAACTTTATTATAATTATCTACATCGGACGGTGTATTGTTGTTGTATATGTATTCATTCTGAAAAATATACTCAAATGCTATTAATTAATTATAATAGAAGATTCCAACAAGTATTTGAGAATCGCCATGTAAAGATTTGTTTATCTATTTTACTGCTTTAATAGGTTTTTGTTGTATTATAAATAAGGGAATAATTAAGTCTATGAATTAATTAGCTTGCAAAGATTTGAGTTGTGCTGAGCATATAAAGTTAATGTTAATGTTAACAATAATAATTAATGATGATACACCGTCAGTCCTCCTCCTCCTTCCTACCAAACAAACCATAATGAACATGAACAACTATGCTGGCTGATAGTTTAATAATTAATTTGAAAGCAAATTAATTGCTGCCAAATTGTGTTAATTTTAGATTTTTTGACGATGCCTGAAAAAAATAAAAGTTGAAGAGTGCATTTCACTGAAAAAATAGATTTGTGTTATTTTATTTTATATTGTAATCATATCTAAAGAACATTCTGAAGAAATATTCTGCAGAAAAGTGCTGATTCTGAATGACAATCAAAATAGTGATCATGATTTTCTGTGATCAAATGATTTTTCAGTTTGGGATGATACAACCAGTGACTCCTGTAAAGTTTATTAGCAATGGATTTTATATTACACTAGCTGAACTTACACCCCAACCCCCAAGGACTGGGGCCACTAAATTTATGTGCAATAAACTCGCGAATGTGAAGAAAACAGTGTATTTACACAACTGTACTTAAATAGGGGTGAGGGTGTCGGTTATCGGTTATCTCGGTCTCGGTCTCGCTGAATATTGTGATAATATGAAATTAAAATACAAAAAAAACGATGAAACCCGACCTCAGGTGAGGCCATCATGTTTGGAAGAATAAAGTACAAGTTTGTTTTCTTATTTCCAAATTACATAATATTTGTTTATTTAGATTACAACAAAGAATCACTCATACACATATCACTAAATTATTAATAAGATAAGGACGAGGGAGGACCCAAGCTGTCGAAATTTGCATGAAGATTCGACTCAAAATGTAACGGCTACCCGTTTTATTGTATGTATTTAAGAAAGCATACACATTCATACAATACTTATAAATAAGATGATGTACGGTTAATTCAGCAATGTCCGTATGTTGTGGTAGTTCATGGACTGAATTTGTGTAAGAAGATTCGATCTTGTAACAATTATTTTTTGGTAGCAAAAGTATGGAAATGCATAATACACAGCTTCACTAGTGGTGTGATGGTGGTTTTTGAGGGTGTTTATCTCAATTTTATATTAAATCTCAACAATTCGGGTACAGTTTGATTGATTCACACATAGTATTATTAGTATTATAATCATGAATTTACATCATATAAAATAACTAATTAAATAAAAACCAAGTTGTTTAAATTATAATATCGTACAACAACATATTTTTAGTGATTGATTGATTGATTGTCTGCATTGCAATGTAAAATTGGCTGCTTTCTCTTTTCTTTTAGTACAATGTGCATACATAATATATTGAATAAAGTTGTGGAAAAGAATTTATGGGAATGCATGGTTCATGGGCAACAAAGAGATCATCATGAGTGTTATAAGTAATATAATAGTTAATAGTATTTATAACAATATTAATAATAATAATATAATAATACTAATAGTTATAGTATAATAGTAATAATAGTACTAATTTATATTATTTGTTGACTTGCATTGCACAATACGCAATAAATATTATTTATATTTAATATTTAATTATTTATTAGATAGCACAGTATCTGAATGGTTGGTTGGTTGGTACAAGATTGGATTGAATTTGCTTTGATATATTTCTTGGGTAGAAAGAATAAGAACGAACTGCGGATGATTGTTTTGTTGTGACGGTATAATAATAATAATAATTGCATGAATTCTTGTTTAAACAAAGGGTTTTTTTTGATCATTTATTGATTGGTTTTTGTTTGCTTGATAATAATGTTCAAGTCGTTGTTGTCGTCGTCCCTTGGCGATGGCGTGGATCAGCCGGAGCAGCCACCATCATAGCAGTTTGAACGGTTGCAGTCATTGACTATATACACAGAGAGAACAGAATCATAAAATAAAATAAGCAATAAATCTTATTATTTATTATTATTATTATTATTATGTCATTTCATTTCCGAATCTCGAATTCCAATCCAAATTGGAGGATGGTGGAATAAGGGAATATAATGTAAAATGTAATATAGATTAAGATTAATCTGCACCATGCCATGTCATGAATGCTATATACTGCTGGTCTGGTCCTGTCCAGATCTGCTGATGATATAGAATGTTCTTGGATTTAGTGGACTGGAGAGAGAAACTGGAGAGAGGGACAATGGAATGCGGAAAATTGTGCTGGTTGGTTCCTCTCCTCTGCTTTCTCTTTTGCAAAATGGAGAAAGCAGAGGAGAATAAAGTGAATGTAGGAGGGAGGGCTGGGTGGGATTGACAAATGATGAAGTAACATTTTATTATATTCTATTATTTTATATATATATTCTTGTACAAGGAAGGAATGTGATGGTATACGTTGTTGGAATTAGAAGAATGCAATGCAGCTCTGTAGCATGGAGGACGATGGGAAGGAAAGGGCAAGTGCAAAAATATGCAAATCCTTGAGGAGGAGAGGAAGGAAGAGATGGGATTTCGATAATCAGATAATCATTCATTCTTCCCGTTATATACATACATAAGTTTTGTGAGGGAGGAAGAAATTTGGCTGGTATTCCTCCAATAATTCCTAAACACATTACCCTTATACTTCTTGACTCTAGTTAATAATGTGTATGGGTATATGTTTGTGCAGACTTTTAGAGAATATTAAAGAAGAGAAAGTGCAAGTGAAAGAGAAATAGGCAACTTGAAAGTCAAATGGATGGCGTGTTAAACACAATAAGCAAGAAAAGGGTAGCACAAAGCATGGATTTATATAGGTTTATTGTTGTTGATGAAACGTTATAATTATGTATACATATTTATTTATACTATTGTTTAAACATTTATTCGTTTGATTAATTAATTAATTGTTTGGGCAGTCACTAACCGTTTGAATCATCATTGATGCTGAAGAGTCAGTCGTGATTACGGGAAGAAAAAGAAGGTATAATGACGTCTATGAGAAGGTCTGCGGCTGCATGCACATAAAAACAAACAAATAATGTAAGTAAGTGAGTGAGGTCAACAAGTGTTATTATTAGTGAAAGTTGGTGGTTGCATTTTTACTCGTTAATTAATTATTGAATGTAGTTAATTAATAAATGGAGGTTATAAAAGGAGAACAAGATTAGGACAGACGGGGAGAAGATGCGTGTATTATTCCAGAGGAAGGTGAAAGTGAGGAGAGTGAATAAACGTAATAATAATAGTGGCATTTCCGCATTCTATATTTTCTCCTCATTCTCACTCACTCACTTTACACCGACTGGATAAGACACGATGATAAAGATACGAAATATACAATAAATTGCGAATTGAATGGGGTAACATAAATAATAGTTGCAATGGTGGTTAGAGAGAGGTTATATTGTATTGCGATGTGATAGTGGTTTGTGATTGGATGGAAGGTTGCATTATTTGTAAGGAGGAGAGTCGGTATGGCTTGTATCATCAGTCAGTTGGACGGATTATGTATGAGCTTATGGATTACATAATATGAATGATCTCTTCTCTTTAGTTCGATCTTAAAATAAGTGTGGAAAAATGATCCCAAATAGTATAGAAAATAACCAAATTGCCCCATTTTTGAAGAGGAAATGCTTACTATATAGTCCATAGAACATTTGATTATTTGTATTCTATCACCTTGATTTTATATAATGGGTATAGATAACATGCATAGTATGCAGCATAAAGCTTTGCTTCAATAATAAGAAGAAGACGACCATTCATCATTCAGAAATGGCTGAGATCGTTCCTCCTTGTTATAAAATTATTATCATATGTACCCGACATGCCAGAATTACGCGGACCCCAAGCGGGCAGAGGGTGGCCAAAATATTCGGCCGAAGGTAGGTTTTGTCCGCGGTGGTCAAGGCGGTACGAATTCGGGGTACTACTTCGGCCCTTCATACTTTA
>JAQFZJ010000522.1:0-23721 GCA_034695645.1 Folsomia fimetaria
TGGCTCAACCCCCTGGGGCAAGAGGAGGTCAAAATTGTCGTTTTCATTCGTTGCCATTTTCTCATCCCATGCTCATACCCGAACAAGAATGAAATTTGTCAGGGACCTTCACCTGAGCTAGTCAAGGTGAAGGTACCACATTGGCCAAGGAAGGGACGAAGCAGAGGTCCTAAGGGTCAAAGGGTGGCTACAAATTAAAAACTCTTGTCTCCTTTGCTGGTTCACGAGAAATAAATTCGAAAAACCTGAAATTTTTGAGTTCGGCAGATGCTAACTGAGACAGACGGACAAAGCGTTCCCATAAAGTGGTTTCACCCTTTAACAACTCCAGAACGGCACAAAAGTTACTGCATTTTGTACTTTGCTGCGTGGGTGGCTAAATTTTTTTTAGATAAGTGGAACAGCAAAAATCTTCTTCAATTACGTGTACCTGGGCGATTGAGGGAGAATCTTGTAGAATTACATATATCACACTTATAATATGGACATATCTGAAAATTTTTATTCTGATTCGCATCGCATTCTATGGTATGCTATGCATCCACATCTTCAAATTCATCAACAAGGCAATTGTGCATGTAATCCGAGTTGCGAATTCAATCCGTATCACTATAATTGGCATATTTGCTCGTAGAGTCCTTGGGACTTGAAATCAGCAGTATGTATGCAGCACGTATAACCTTCTATTGTGAGGTGACCATCTCATTCGAATGATTGAGCTGAGATTTCGACACAGCAGTGTCCGAAGCAATATGATAAAATTCCATTATTAGCCCGTATTCCTAAAGAAGCCAACAAAAGAGATTTTCTCCCTGGGACGGAGAATGAGATGAAGAAAATTGCTCTTTGTGCTGTAGGCTTTGAATTCCGTTGCCCATGACGGTAATATCGCGATGAAGGGAAAATGACGACTTTTTTGAGACGTTTCTTCGCTCTCTTTCTCTCTCTCTCTATTCTGCTTACTTACTTGTTCCTACAATCTCTCCTCCTACAACTTCCTCTTCATCACAGAGATCGATGGTGATACTCAACAAGTTCGTCGGTAGTAATAATTGTTCAGGAAACGGAGAAATTCCTTTCTTCCTGGAGAAAGCACAAGTGAAAATTCTTGAGCTTGCCATCCAGCCAGGCACGTCCTGAAACGTGGAGTCAGGTTCAAAACAATTTTTGTGTCTTAAATTTTACCATGATAAAAACTTTCCAAGTGATTTTGTTCTTGGATAAAGGCATCAACTGCAAATTGTTTCCCATAGGAGTTTACTATTTAGCTGAGTTGAGGAAGAATAAGCAAGCAGCAGGTGCGTATGGAAGTTAATACATGATGAGAATGCTAAGCAATTGTGATGATGATGATGATGAAGAAGAACTCGGATAATCAAGACTTATTATTATTATCATTAGTTGAAAAGTCTGTGCACGTTGTATGCTAGGAAAAGAGTGACGAGTGACGTGACGTGATGCGCTCCCTTTTTCCTCATATTTATTTATGCACGGAATCCAACATAGAGTTATGTATAGGCTTGGGAAAGTTATGCAGCCTTCAAATGTACAAGATTTGTATTTATTGGAGTAAAAGGAAATTTAATGCACTCTCTGCAGCAATAATATTTCGCCCAAACCAACAACTTAGCCTTCTCTCACAACATCCAGGTTACCAATTGGCGTTTTGCTTTTACATATGCTACACCTTTGGTTGCACTGAATCAAAGGAATTTTACCAGCAGAACACATACGAAAAACAAGCATCCGGGTTAGCGCAGGCATAATAAACCTCACTTTCTACCTATTTTTTAGAACGTTTGTCTTCATTTGTTTCGAATGTTGTGAGTAGTATCTGCAAATCAAGTAAATAAGGGAAAGCCAAACCCTCCAGGTAAGAAGACCTATAACAAAGCACAACATCCCATCCCATCGACATGCGACTGTAGCGTACAGAAGGGTTGTAATAATACTAAACTAAATTGCCACGCCAAGTCGGCCGATTATTTTCTTCTTTGTCTCTCTCGTCTCAAAAGCAAAGGCTGATTTTTAGGCAAGAACTAAGAAAGTTTCTTAAATGGAATCCAGTCTGGTGTCTTCATCCTCGCCTTGTGTATACGAATACGTATTAAACGAGCATAATCCTCAGTTTGTTCACTTTTGGGTTAGAGACTACGGATAGAATCCGAATCGAATTGTAAAATCTTGACAATCTGTGTCACGTTAAACTGGAGGGATATTGATTATGCTTAATTGAAGGATCGACGTAGAGCACAGAGCACAGTCATCGCTTTTAGTGTTGGTGCATTGTCTGGGGAACAGTTTTGCGAGGATAAGAAGAGTACTTCACTTGTCCCATCCCAATCCGAACTCGGTCTGCAGCCAGTTGAACGCTGAACTGGGATTTTTATAGGCTACTGTATACAACTGTATTGCGGGCATTTAGTAATAGTGGAAGTGGAGAGAGAAGAGACGGAACAAAGTAATAAGAAACCACTGCACTGAATAAAGGGACACGACACACAAGTGCACAACATATCCGGCTAGTTAATGGCATGTGGTGGTGTGGTTGTTATTACACTCCCAACTTTTTACCCCCAAGAATCAACCCATTTATCTGTCGTATCAGAAAGTAGTAGTAGTTGGTGTATGTTGATAAAGGGAAAATTCAGAGATAATGTGAAGAATTACAAACAGCAAACAAAAAACAAACAAGAGAACTGCATAAGAAAAGTAATAACATTTCCCCCCAATTCTAGTAGTAGACCGATGCATACATACAAAAAGTTTATCCAATTCGCAACCTATATATATAAAATATACATATGTAATTATTAGCGTGTATATGTGTTTTGAAAAATGCGTTTCCTTCTTCTTCCTTTGTGGAAAAGTAAGACGATTAACACAAGCTGCACTCTTGGAGCAATGGGTGTGAGTGCCAGGAAGAGCTGTCACAGTGCCGATGCCGCATTGGAGCAAAGAGGACAGGACAGACCCACAAAGCTAACAAGTACTAATGCGAATCACATAGATATTCATTTGACTTGAATGGACGGACAAGTCTTTTTGGTTGGGAGTCTCTCTCTCTGAAGTAGAATGAGTAGCAGCGAAGATTTATTTTTGGATAACTCGATCTCTAAACTAACGCTTTTAAACGTGTATCTCAACGCTGCTCAACAACTTTGTGCATCTCATATCTATCAACTCTCACAAACTCTCAAAAACTCGCAACGTATCGCAATTTTGTTTTCAGGGCCCACAACACCATCATCATCCTCAAAGCGTAGAAATGTATTTCATTTACTACTTCTACAATACATACTCGTATAGTAGATAGTGCTGGGAAATTGTAGTGGAGAAAGTGCGGTGAATCCCTTCAGGCAACACTACTCGCTGAATCAACCAGGTAGTAGTGAAACATCCAACATCAAACGAGGAACAATGCCATTTTTGTAGACGTACGTGTGCTAATTTTCATACTCCTCAGTCTTATTCATCATCATTCTCCTCGTCGTTGTCGTTGTCGTCCTCCTATATATTTTCTCATTTGAAATAGTTGTGGTGGTAGTGATCTACTCCACTACCAAACCAACACAGCAGGAAAATGCTCTCTTCTTTTTCCCACCACCGTGTCACTAGTTCGTATACATACATACGAATTCATACACATGCACTCCATTCAACAACTACATACTACCGGCTTTAGTTGGTTCTGTTGTGCTGTGAAATGTGAGCCTCTGCATTTTTCCACTTTTAATTTCTGCAAATTATATGCATGCATACTATATTGCACAGCCTTTGTGAAAGAGATCTCATCTTGCTGGAGAACAAATAAGAATGTGAAGTGTGAGAAGACGGTGAAGTGCAAGGAAGTGTGTCAAATAATTGTACCTTGAGGTCCCAAGCTCTAAGTGAAATGGAAATGCTTCAGAAACTGGGTTTTCTTAATTTGTTATCCTCCAGCAAGATCTCATCCTCACATATCCGCACTACTGTCTGTTCCTGTCACTTCTAATTTCGCTTGAACCGAGGACAATTCTCAGTCAAGCCAGGCATGCATACTTTTCCGTGTTAGAAACAGTGCAACGATTACAAAACCAGATTAATAAATAATTAAAAGGTCTCGCTTCAGATTAAGAAATACAATTCACTTACTTTACTAAATACTTTATCATGTAAATACGTCCACATTTTGTGCATACTGTTCCCATCCCAGTTACAAATGGTAATTTCAGGTTAATTGTTGAACAAGGAGAAGTTTTGACTGTTTTTATGTACAGTACTTTGTTTGTCATTTGTGTTGTGGAATTCCAGTGATTTAGTGATGGTGAAAATTGTGGTTGTTGTTTGTATGTTGTAAATATATATGCACGGATGCGACAGGAGGAACCTAGATTCACCGGGTGCATTATCAAAAGTCAGCCGCTCCTGCCTTCTTTGGTCTGCATGCAATCATTTGATTTTGGTTAGAAATGAGTGTTAGTCATGCAATGATGAAATTGGAGATTTTATGCCCATCGTGGTATTTTATACATGTACATTCTTCTTCAAACTGGCCGGAAATAAGAGTAAACAAAAACATCAATCCAATCCAGACTTTCTTCGTAGATTTGTGAAAGTGCGAATTCCTGCTAAAGCTCAACCGCAGAATATATCACAGGATCTACCATATCATTAGTATCATATAATTCACAATCTGTGTTAATAATAATTTGCAACGTTTTTTGGTACAAATTGAGGTTCGTTCCCTGACTGGATACTTTGAATAAGCGGTTAGTATTTTTTTTTACCTCAAGCTCAGCTCAGCCTGTGACAATATTCTGTGCCAAATATTACTCACTCAAGAAAATGGTTGTTTGTTTTGCATTGAAATGCAAGATTCTGGTTCAATACAATATTCACTGTTGATTGCACAAGGGACGTGAGATGTGGTTCCCCAAACTCATCATCATCATGTGTTGGTATGCGTTGCGTTGTCCATATTGGCAACCAGAAAATAATGGAAATAAGGTCAACGAATGATATAAATCAAAATTTTCATTTAGTATAACACTTCAAGATAGTTTGCTAACCATTTATTTTGAGCAAATGAGCAAATACTGCATCAGCTCAAAATTAAAATTGATGGTTCTTTGTGGAACTTTCTCACATTCAGAGAAGTGTGCAATGGTACTTTTCAATATGCAATTTGCACAAAAACTGTCTCTGCTAAATTGCGCAAGTTAAATAGTCTAGCGATGCAGTATGTGTGTAGGATATGATACGATATTATTGTGACGTACATTGATATTCATAAGAAGCCAATAATATTTAGACGATTGAAGCACGTGAGGTCGGATAGAAAAGACATTCAGATTGAACCCACGCGATTTGATTGGACTTGAGCTATGAAGATGACGATGATCTTCTGCTGATGACGATGATGTTGGGAGTGTGTGGCTAATCTGAATTTGTTTGGTTGAAGAGGGGTAAAGACAGCGATACTCCCCCAGTAGAAGCAGAGAGACCCGACCTTTTTATCCTGCATTTGTTTCCCGGAATAAATATTTCATGGATGACACGGGAACATATAATACAAATGTGACATGTGTACAGCTTTACGTCCCGTTCTGATACTTCACTTAATTTGCATCCACTTCTGCTTTTTAAATATAGATCATGCAGCTCCTCCACTCTCGTCTACCTCATCTCCTCACACTATATGAGTACATCTAAGTATGATGACGATGATGGAGTAAAGAGATATTGCAAAGTTGGCCTTAATATCAACCACTACCACTCTGAACTTCAGTAGTGTATAGGTAGTAGTAACTTTTCGGGCAAAATTATAATTTGATCAAAATTCCAAAACCTGCGAAATTCGATGCTTGCAAAATCTCAAAAGTTATACATACGTATATACCACTGTTCACTGCTTTACCATCTGTATAGCGTTTCTTCAACTCTAACTCATCACCGCAATAGTTTCCGCCTTCTGCACATAATTTCATTTGGGTGCACTCGAACAACCTCCTTTTACTCACCTTTTTCACTCCAATAATAATAATTCTTACAATAATGGGATCGAGTCAGTGTGGAAAACACAGGAGGAGAAAGTGAAGTATGCTTTAAACAATCTCAAAAAATACAAAGTCCTTGAATTTCTCTCTTTTAATGAATATGATCAAAAGAATTTTCATTTGCGCAGATTCCTTTTTTGACTCCAAACTTTGAAATCTGTCGGAATTATAACTAACTTTCTACTTGTGCAAATGTTTCTAAAAGTTCCCTGCCAAGCCAAGTCAAGCCAGCCAGCGAGTGAGACGAGAAGGAAGGGATACTATTTTATTGCAAAGGAGGAGGCAAAAGGGAAACGAGATATGTATGTACATTGAAACCATCCGCCACAAACTTTCTCCGATCAAATACATTCATTCATATCAGATATCCGAGTTTACGATCATCATTCCATTATCATACAGATTTCTCGATATTATCTCAAACACTGTTCTGCTTTGCTTTCTCTCAATTTTTCTCATCCCCGACGGACGTCTTTTCTAAGACGGCTTGTCTCGTCTTGTAGTCTCCTAACTTTGTTTCAGAATAGCGTGGCTGTCTTTTTTCTTTGTAACTGATGCAAATAGAAATGCTTGTCTGAAATTGTCACTTTACTTTCTTTTTCTTTTCTTTTATCGATTGAGATATCTTTGTACTAGTTGAAAGTGGAGGTGTTACAAAAATCGTTGAGTGATTATAATTCAAGATTCGCGTAGAATTGAAATGCATAGTTTTTACAGAATTTGTGAAATTCTGCCACAATAATCTAATAAGTGAGATTGCTGTCCCGATTTAATTTCATGCTAAGTTTAAATTTTGAGGTAATTGCAAGTCGTGGGATGAGTTTTGGTATCCTAAATTTCACACATGTCCAACTTATGTGATGATGACGGTATGCATTTTTTAGCGTACTTTTGCACTTTTATTTGCGTAATCTTTGTGACTTGCTAAGAATCTGAGACAAGCACCCAAAGTTATTACGTTATTATTGTAAAGCTGTAAATAAAAACAAAAAAGCAGTTTGTGCAGCCAAGCAGAAAATAATGGAGGAAATGAAGCAATTTTCATACAGAACAGATGGATTTCAAGGCGCTATTTTGGGGTATTAGGGGCATTTTTACGTGTCAGTCAATTTCAGACAAATTTGGATTCCAAAACACATCGCATCGCTACTCTAATAAACTGCAGCAATGCAGAGTGAACTAATACCGCACGAAAGCTAAATATTTATTTTGCTTCTTAAATTCTTAAATTTTTAAATTCTTAAATTCTTAAATTCTTAAATTTTTAAATTCTTAAATGCTTAAATTCTTAAATTCTGATTTTTGAGATGTGTCTCATATTGCCCCAGGTGTGTCTCATGTTGCCCCAGGTGTGTCTCATGTTACCCCAGGTGTGTTTCATGTTGCCCCAGGTGTGTTTCATGTTGCCCCAAAATTTAAAAAAAAAATTTCAAAATTTTGAAAAAAATTTTCAAAATTTGGGAGGATGTTCCCTTAGACCCTAGAATGCTTATGGAGAAAACCGCATGTCGAAATTCGAAACCGTTCTTAGGTTATAGTGCCCGCGGACAGACAGACAGACAGACGGACAGACTAACTAACGTCAAGAAGCATATATTGGATTTTGCTGTCTTCTTCCAAACTCCGCGCACCCTTCCTCTCCAGACACAGATTCGCTCCAGTTCGCTTGGTTTTGTTGTACATATACAATGGTATCTTTAACCAGCAGATGTTCCTCCTTTCTCGTGGAAAATGGGTTAGTTACATTTTCGATGGTTGCATTGCATTGATATAAGAAAGTAAGCAAACCAACCATTCTTTGCATTGGTGACTGGGTGCTGCGTCAGCATCCGTCTTTGCTCAGATAAGGAGAAGAGTATCATCACAACATATACTACGTACCCCACATGAACAGGGATTTGCAAAGCTCCATCTAATTTTAAGAAACCCCTTATCATATGTTATTATATTATGAGGGTACTTTGTGAAACTAATCCTCCAGAGATTGTTAGCTTATGCCAAACTCCATATCCGAGGAGAGAGATATCATGTCTCATTTTCAGCAATATGTCATTGACGGACGAAATTGGGTAGAGTTGGTGCCGATTGTGGTGGGGGATGGTTTGATGAAGCAGCTTTCATTGTGACTTACTTAATCCTAACTTTGTCATACATTAAAGCGCTCTCTCGTTTAAGTCATTATATTTTCTCTAAGTATGATGCAGTATTCAATAACAACTTTCTATATAGATTGCCTTATTATTGAAGTTAAGCCCCAATTTACTAAAAAGATTATGCATGTTAAGAATCCTTGTTGGAAACTAAAACCCTCCTCTTATCATCCTTGTGAGTTATGCCTTGTTACAACAGAAAGTCTACGAATTTTGCGGCATTCCATTATTTCATCCTTATCGAGATAAACCTCTTATTTTTGTTCGCTTTGCTTTCTTTTATTCCATCTCCCTCCGTAGAAAATAAAATTGTAAAATACAAACTTATACAATTTCTTTATCACGTTTCAATATCACGTTGTTGCCAAGATTTATTGTATTCATCATGCTTTCTCGTCAAATGGAATAATAAGTCTGTTGTAGAATCTTGACGTACTGTAAAACAATCGTGGTTAACCAGAAGTCCTTTGAGACGAATTTGATTCACTTGAACAAGTCCTTGAGTGAATATTATGAGTGAATTTTAATACTGCATTATCATCTTCTTGGAATGAGGATCCTCATAAACAGCTCAAATTTGTCCAGATTAAGTTCATAATATGGAGATTATACTTTGAAAGGAAGAAAATGTACTATATTATACTAATGCTGGGTAGGGTATTCATTGTAACACTATTTTTGAACACACTACAACAAATACGAGGGAAATTAATTGTCTTGAGAATCAAAGTGAAAGCAACCAACAAAACAAAACATTTATTTATCTCAGATCCTTTTACGCAATATGCCTGTTGTGATTGCAATGAATTTCAATAATATAACAATGTATTATTTCTAGATTTAACAATCCTATATATGTATAAAATGCAATCCAAACATGCTATGCTCCATCGTAATCGTATAAGCTCGCGTTTCTTCACAATTCAAAAATAATTAATTTAAATATCGATGCATAGTGTACCAAAGGTAGTGTAGAATACAATTGGCATAATTTCGCATGCAATACACGCCTTTTTCTCGACTATAGAAAGGTTACCTATGTAAGAAAGCTGATGACATACATTACGAGTTGAACTTGCTTCAGTTGCACCTGCTCTGCTTGTCTCGACCACATTCCTCACCCACCCTAGTGAAATACCTTGAAAGAGAAAACTACTGCTGGCCATTTGTCCTAACTTGTTGATCTAAAACGAACATATTCACAATTCTATAGGCAGTAACTCTGAAGTTCGCTTTGTACTCGTATTTTCAGAAACGAGTTAGTCCTCACACAGAAAAATTGGTTGCAAATCTCTGTTAAACTTTCACTCTAGTAATTGCATTTGTGATTCTCAATTGCTTTGAAACATTGTCGTTTTTTCCAATTTTTGGTATTATTACCTCTAAACCTTACATCGAGCGAGTGAAAAAAATTGCTATCATACTTTTCTGTATGTCTTTTTACATTTAATTACGAGCAAGTTGTGTCAACGAGAACTGTATAGTGTATCCATAGTTTATCAGATTAAGGGAAAACATGAAGAAGGAAAATCATCCACTGATATAACGGTCGTTTGAAAGTATCATTTCCGAAATTTATTAGCCTGTTGGTTGCTTCAAGTGTGAGAGAGAGATGCTCCTCCTCAGCGTAATGGGATCCGTACGTTGGAATGTTCACTAAACTTCCAGCTTTATATATTTACCCAAAGCTCACTCAGACAGACTGTGATGATGTGATGTGATGTGCTGGCTGGTTTGGTTTGGTTTGGTTGTTGAGCTCAAGTTCAACTTTAGTAAGTGAAAGTCGAAACTCCCTCACTCACTTGCTTTCACCGTTCTCATCGCTCGTCCCAAGGGTCGTCCTTGGCTCATTCCGTTCACAAAGTTCTCCTGAAGGGATATTCATTCATTCAAGCAAGTTTAAAACTGTTTAATTGAGTTACAAAGTTGAGTCTTCGATGGTTTCCCTACTTTTTTTATAAGCAAGATAAGTAAGTAAGCCTGACTGGATGAGGGCTACTTCTTTTCTCAAGATTTTATGGAATCAGATCAAAATGCGAGGAAAGATGTTAAAAAATGGATGTAGTTTGTATTGTTTGGATTTTCCTTTTACTTTACGCATGTTCAAATGAGCAGTTTTGAAAGTTTTGAGGTAATACATATACGTTTATGTGGGCTATGTTGTTATCTGTATTTGGTAGCCACCACGTATGTACAACCTTAAATAAAAACCCGCACCATTTTTATTTGCTATTTAGTTCTGAACTAAATAAGGGTTGGACCAATAAATGTCCGACTGAAAAACCTCTTTTATCTTTATTGCAGGACGTTTGCGAAAATCGGGATTTTTCAAGGAGTGAAGATTCCTATATTGAATTTTCTGATTTTAACTCGTTTCCATTTAGTGCAACGGAGAGAAGAATCGAAGATGAAAGCAGAAATTGTTTTCTTGGAAAAATGATTCAAAATTGTTCTCATTTACGGATTTCAGCCAACGGTGAGGCCACTTACAATGTCTCAAAGTGAAGTGCAATTAATTAATTAGTTGCTATTATTGTACAAAGCAGGCGTGAAAGTGTGGTGCTCCAAGTATAATTCACATTATCAGCAACAAAACACAATTAATTAATGGAAATATATCATAAAATTCTTCACATCATACTAAACAACTCAATTCCATGACCTTTATCTATATCGCACTCAGTTCGTGGTGACATTGTAATAATCTTGCAACCAAGAAAAAGCTTATCATAATTCACACATCAAATAAATAAGTAAACTTAATAAAACTTGCGAATTTTGACAATATTCAGTTAGGTAGGTATATAAAACTATATATAAACGTATGTAGACACAGTGGTGCTACATATACTATCAAGTTACAATAAAATGGAGGATTTAGACACGAGTGAAAGAAACTGTGAAAGGAAAAATGTGATTTATTAAGTTTGCCAAGACAAAAAGAGCGAGCACGCCGCAGCGGTAGGCCATCAAAAGATGGCGTGGAGTGGGAGTATGGCTCACGGGGGTCAGAATAACCCCTGGATGAAATTAATGGGTAAGAAGAGTCAAATGATCCAACTTCAATTCAAGTGGAGACAATAAGCCGTTATTTTTTCAATCGAATTCTTTTCTTCTTATTGAAAAATAAACAGGAATCGTCCACAAGGAACGGACAGCCAGAGCAGCAGCGGCTCATTCATCGCGTCACGACGGCGGCGACAAAGACACGTAAGTCCTCTCTCTCTCTCTCTCTCTCTCTCCATGATATCATATTGACGAACTCGCATGGCAATCAAATTACAATCATTCATTCGTGAAAGGCAATATCTTTCCACGAGGGACACAAGCCTCGCACTAAATATATCACCCTGACTCAGCCTTCTTCCTATCAACTTAACCGTTTTGGTAGAGTTATGTCCACAAATCACTCGGAAAATGTGGAAATAGATCAATTTCAGTTCAAACGCAAACTGATTTTTCCACTGTGTGTATTTAGTATATACAAGAATAATTGCTGACTTCAAATTCTCAGCAGTACAAGAGAAACAATATTATGCCCTCTTGTTTGCAATGGAGTTTGCGCATCGGATATGTCGATACTCAAATTTAGTCAAAATTGAGACTATCTGTATGAGACGCTATCATTAAGCAGTACATAAGTCACAGAATAAAGCTCAGTTAAATTTTCGAATGCAAAATTCAACTTTAAATACTTTTTTTTACTCAAAATACTTAACTTTTTTTAAATGTTGAGCTACTTTCGTAAGGTTAGGTTCATTTAATGTAAGTCAGAAATTTACTACATTCTGACAGTCAGTCGTGCTATATCTCCGGTATCACTGCAATGCTAATTTTAGTCTGCAAGTTCTTCTTTCTGCTATTCTTTCCCATGTGCTTTGTACGAATTTCACTTCTAAATTTATATGGAATTAAAATGAACTTTGCCTTGCGAGGAGTTTCCTTGCCCGACAGCACGATCAGCGTCAACCGTTTGTCAGCTCACGTTCCCTCTCATACATCCTCCTTCTAAGGTTAATAGTGCCCAACCCCTTTAATTCTACCGGATTTAATTCTACTACTGCAGACAAATTCCATTTTCCTCTAGAGCCAAAGTTTTTAAGACTTGAGAGCTGCTAATTCTCTGCAGAAAGGAATATCTTGGAATCTTTGTATAACTTTTACAGCAAAGACAAAGTCAACAGTGGAAGAATGAACTCCTATAATAGAATAAAAGTCTCGTGTATGTATGCATATTCGTATGTATTATACAGTTTGTACAAACTTCTTTAAACCTCAATTCAGCCTCCACATTGTAGCAGGTTGAACAAGAATTTGGAGCAGTGTAGTGTGCAAAATGCAATATCAAATAATTAGGAAAGCGTGAGAGAGAAAGTGGTCACTGGAGAAAGATATGAAATCAGATGATGATGATGATGATATTCTATAGAAAGGACAAAGGGTTGAATATGTAAGGGACTGGTTGGCTGGCTGAATGGATACTGTGACGTTTTAATACAAAATGAGAGAGACCCTCCTCGTTCACAACTCCATTGCAGACGAAGGAAAGGAAAGGATTTCTCCATCTTTGAATCAAGTCAAGCTTGCAACACAATATTTCACTTTCACTAATCCAACTGCCAGCCAGCTTGTCTCCTTTTACTGATCTTTCAGAGTCAACTGAATTCAAAGCTGGACAAGTTGTTGTTTATTTCTTGGGAAGGAATGAATGACAAGCACGTCTGCTACAGTACGTGTAGTACATAAGTGTAGTATAACAGAATAGAATAGGAAATGGTTCGTCATATAGATACATACATTTTGCTGGAATTTATATAGAGCTTGGTTGAGTGAGTTGATAAATTAAAATAGCACTGTTTTAGGAAAGCCAGCATATTTGCCCCCTTAATTGCTAACTACTCGTATTGGTTGGTATGTATATACACACAATAATAATGCGTAAGTGATTCGGGCGTTGATGAAGTGTACAAAGCTTATTTTGAATACGAATAGCAGCTTCTGCTAGTGCACTTACTTGCGGGGTCGGATCACTTTTCTCCGCAGTGCCATATTTTATCTACAAGTTGACAACCATTGTACTGTGTGTGGTGGTGTGGGGTGGGCCCTACACTATTCAGCTTTTCTATAATAATATGCTACACATCTCCTGGAGAAGTTTTACTACCTCGTATTTCTTGTTATTGTATCGTTAACACGACCAGAATCTGGTGGCAGTGGTGGTAGAGTGGCGTGGAAATGCTGTACCCATGTTTTTTACAGCATTGTATCTCTTGTGGTGGTGTGGTTGACGTCTATGACTTTTAAATCGGTTCGTGGTCTGTTGGGCTGACCTATTGCCGCATAACCGCAAGGATTGCCCTACACTACAAGTGATATAATAAAAAACGAGAGACAAAATCTTATGTTGAATTCATGAATCTCAATTACTAAGGTGTCCGGAAAGACGTTAAAGGTGAAAAATCAACACTTTATCATACTGCGGATTGGTTAGTGCGGGTCATGTCACATATTCCATCTTACATATATCATTCACACCTATACATACACAACACTTGCATTGATATTTTCTTTTTATCCTATTTTGAGGCTTGTGTTGCGGTGCTTTTAGTAAAATCGCTCAAATCCTTCATTTCCAGCAGTTTTGTAAGTAGTACAATAATTTTAAAATATTTATCTTGGTAATGTATCGGAGGGATGGGCTCATGTATTTTGGATATCGCGTTGTCCTTGTCAGGACAATGACAATGCGTCACTGCAGACTCCAGTTGACTGCAGTATTTCAAATCGATTAATCCTCCCTCCTCTCCTCCCAGTTCTATGCAAATCGAGAAATAAAGTAGTAAGTGAAGGAACAATTCACTGAAACAGGGACTTCTGCCTGCCTCTATACGAAACGAATACTTTGCTCAAATTGGTTTTGGCAGTGGGATGAATGAATTGAGTGAGATGTACATACTATGAAAACCTGGGTGCTGTTGTCGTTGTGTGTTTCATTCTACACACATATCCACATAATATCCCATTAGGTATTGAGTGAGCTCCCAACCAATTCCCCAATTACAAAGTACTTTTAATTTAACGATTAACTTTAATTGAATGGAGAAAGTAATCCTCCTCTTCCACTATATGTAAACAATATAGAGCGTATATATGAGTGTTTGTGTGTGTCTGTATGAGAGAGATATCCTTTAATTGTTGCCAAGTCTTTCACAGTCCACTAAGCAAAACTCATAACTGTCTTTGGGAGTTGGGCAATGGCAAGCAGCATTCCTGGTGGACTCCTTTAATTTCCATATCGTCGTTTACACATACAGAACTATAGTTAGCATGGGAATATCAAGTCGTACTAGAGAAAGTGACATTAGAGAAATCGTACGTATCTAACGTAACAGAACGGGAGTTCATTTAGTTTCGTACAATAAAGATACATATAGGAAAATTCGACATTAAAAAAAAATATTTGTGATTAATATGAAGATGGTTATACAGATAAACTGATAAACTACGGAAATTATGAAGTTATTAACTGCAACTATTCCATAGTTTTGTAGAAACATGATTAATAAAATCATAGAAATTCGAGCAAAAATAATCGCCTTCAACTTTCTCCATGCGACTATGTACATATACTGACCGATGGATGACACCCCGTTGTTTGACGGTGAGAGGAAACAGAGAAGATGATGACTTGTTACTACTAGGAAATATATATGTAGTTGAGATTGATGAAATCGTCTGACCGTCTCTGAGTGCAAAAATATCGATGTATCACCAAATATGCATTAGTTGACATACACACAGACATATCTGTCTTTCATGTATGGTGGTATGTCTACATTAAGCCATGCCGTTTGCAGCATTTGCTTCTCTTGTAATGGTTATATTTCAATAGCATTATTCTCTATTCCCACCACACATGACTGTATATGTTTCAAAAAGGTCTTTCAAACACTGACTGAATGTACTCTTTGCCATTACATGAATTCTAATGTCCATGGAGGGACCATATTTACTCTCTTCCAGAATATTTTCTCTTTCTCTCTTTCTCCAACAACAACATGATATGATATTCTGTTTCTATGTGTTTGTGTGTGTTGAAAACATTTCAACCAAATGGAGAAAGCAAGCACAAGCAGCATTCGTGTATTTTGGACTAGCAAACGATATCATATGTACATACAGCATATTATATATAATGTATTTTCAAGGATTCCAGAAAAGTTTGTCTGAAGGAGGAAAGCTCTAAATTAATATTAACTTGTACACTTTATGTCTCGTATAGAATGTTCAATCTTCCTCTTCCTTAGTAATAAAGACACATTTTCCCTCTTTTCAACAAGATACCATCAAAAATGGGACCATGCGAATCCGTGTGGGTCCATATCCAGAAATTTTGGAGGATAAATCGTGAATAAAGCGTTGAACTTAAGACATTGATTAAACTCAAGTTTGTTTACTGCAGACAGAAAGTGTTAAAATATTGCTTGGGGATTAGAGTCACGAGCTTGGGGAAAACTGTGATACACATTTTGCTCAGCTTAGAAAATCCAGATATTACATAACTACATAGACACGAAAACCTACCTATACGCCAAATTAATAATATTGTTTTCATCTTGGAAATAAATTGTGGTGATAGCGCTTGGTTCTGATTTTAGACACATTTTTTTTTAATCATCTCTATCTAATTTGTTGCTTAAATAAGGTTAATAAATGCCGATACATGACAAGTTTGTGTGTTACGTGAATTGTAGTTACACAAATAACTATTACCGATATTTGAATTACAATCTGCATCATCAAAACTTAATTTATAAGGTTCATATCGAATCTGATCTGATAATAATAATCTCCTTGCTGAAAATCTTTGTATTAAAAACCCAACCATTAAATCCTAGTTAGAAAGTCTAGCGAATTTGCAAGATAACGGTTAAATTTTCATGTCAGTGAATAAGAGACACACACTCATTTTGCTTGATTGGTTTTGCAAAATTATTATATCTCGGAAATCAAGTACATAGTGAAATGATAACGTCAAAGTGCTTTCTCTTCGTATATGAAATTAAGATTGGTGCTCATAAAGTGTATTCCAGACATTTGTTTCAGCTCGTTAAATTCCTTGATTAAACTTAATTACTGAATATAGGCTCTTTCTTCCAACTTCTCTGATGCAACTGGAAAATTGCTCACATAACGCATCATATATTAACATTTATGTTCACCTTGAAGTTTAATTTCATCTCAGTTTGGTTTTGCTCCTGTTTAAATCTCTTTATTGTAGTTACATAAATTCACTATGCGAGTAAAAGGTCATACACATTTCCTTTGATAGAATGACTCAAAAACTTGAATTTTGACAAAATGTGACTTGAGTCGTCATGTTTGGATGGAAGGTTTACTTGATGCATTTGAACTTGACAACAACCAGTCAACATCACCACCACCACCCACACCTACTCTGTAAATTTTGCACGAAGTCGATGTAATTGTTTCCTATGGGAAGAAATCGTAAAAAGAATATTTAGTGGAAACCATGATTCCTCCAAATGTATAGTATATAAAGCTGCATTAACTGCATTTCATGGCTTGTTACAGTTACAATGATATCATAAAAACATATACAGAACAGAGTTTTGCAAGTGTTTTCGGGTGGAATAATGTTTGGCTAGCTCGTCGTGTAGATGAGAATGGATACGGGAAAGCTACCATAATGGAATCGTGAGGAATCTACGAAATGCGCACATTTCCTCTTTTTAGACATTGCATTAGCAACCTGATACTTTTCAACATTTCACTCCTCAGTTGTGCACACTATGTATGATGATGACATTCAGTTTACAGAGCTGCTGTTGTGTGGATGGAGAAGGTGTGGACGATATGTTTTTATGAGACGGCTGGGTAACACTAAATTCTGAAAGAGCATGTTTCCAACACATCACAATTCTAAATCATGACACTCGCAAGTTATTTCTACATACATAATCTGAGCTCAACCTGTCAAGCATATATTTTCATCATTTATGTAAATTTCATACAATTGTAAAAAAAAATATGGAGCAAGCAATACATTACTCAATTTTGCACGCAATAATATCTGAAACACGGGGGGGACAAGATGTTATGCATTCTTGCTGAAATACAATTGACTTGGTCAGTTATTTTCGTCACAAAGTAAACGATATCTCGCCTGAACAGATTTCTAATTATATTCACACTTAAAGTAAAGAAAGTTTTTTACTCTGGCCTAATGAAATACTACTGCACATTTTGAAAACTAGCTTCTTCACTCAACAGCTTGCTTGCGGGTTTTTGGATGGATAAAGTATTTATATTGATGTGTGGGTTTCATTTCATAATCAAAGTTTCAAAGTAGTTTTCCTCTTCTTCTTCTTCTTCTTCTTGAATGTTGGGCATGTTTTAATGTCATCCCACACACACAATCTCATTTTGTTCATTTCCGCAGTAAACTTGTGAAGAAAATATGTACATATATCTCAATTGTTCGCATAATTCTACTGCAGTGTTTTAATCAATACTTCGTCCCTGGAGCTTGAAGCTCCTTTCACCGCAAACCAATCTCATTCAGTATTCATTCATACAATACAAATGGGCCAGTCAAAATTAGTTGATATTTATAAATGGCCTTATTTTCTGTAGTATGCAGTCCTCAATTTGAGTGTGGTTGTTAAAGTCCACCACATTAGATAAACTTAAGATGGAGATGAGTTGAGTTTCATTTCTCGGTTTCCTGAAATTTTCTCAGCGTGGTGAGTAATGGAGCCCTCTGTTTGTGTTCGATGTATTCATTCCCAAGAAGAAACCCGGGTAGGGAACGATTGTGTATAAATTTCGGAGAGGTCAGGAGCTGAATGTTGCTGAGGAAAAAACCTACTGCAGCTAAATATCGATCCAATTGCAGTATTTAAGCAAAAGTGGTGTACTCGGGGCTAACCTTATGGTAAATGTGAAGAATGTGCATACATCCACATATTGTCAAGAAGATTGTGGATAAAATATTGTTCAAACAACTCGGCGAAGATTATGGATGGGTGGGTAATGAAATTGTTAAACTTCAGGTTTATAGGTATTCAGTGTATGTACCAAACATAAGGATAATCTGGTCGGGGTGGTCTACAGAATATTTAAATTAAAATCTTGCTGAGTTAATTCTAGTATTGATGTGGTTTTATTTGTCTTGAATTTTGGAAAATTGAGAAAGCTTGAGATGGAAGGATGAGGTGCATCATCTTAAGAATTCACGCTTTCTCTTTTGCTCCGATTTGCATATAACCTCAAATTTCTACACTTTTAACTAGGCATATTTTATAATTTTGATACTATTTAATTGTACAAGCGTAAGTAGAGGAATAATAAATCATTACTAATTTTACAATTAGGTCCTCATATTCCTAGTAAAAATGGCTATTCATTCTGACCGTTACAAAGTATTTTGACTTTTTTAGAATGCATACACCCATAACTCAAAACTTACACAGTGCATGTTGGTAATTGTGCAAAAATGGAAAATTTTAATATGCGCCTGGTGTGTAATAAGTGGCTGGTTATTTCAATAAGGCTAACTCAATTTTAATTTTACCAGAGAATTAATTATTCTTCGCCTGAATACGTAAAGTCGGATTTATCATCTTGCAACAGCTCAACATTAAAAAATTAATTGAGCAAACCTCTGCAATTTTGCATTCCAGAGTTTACGTAAAGTAAAGTTTTCATGAACAGTAATTAATTTTGTTTCTGCGCGCCCTGTCAGTTACACTTAAGTTGCAATAATCTAAATTGTTGGCAAACCAGATTCATGCTAAAATCTCGTAATTTGCGCATATATAGATCCTTTCTAACCTAAAAGTCTAGTTCCACATTTATTATAATCTTTTTTGTCAATACTCTTCTCATGCAAAGGTCAAGGTTCAGGCTTGTCAAAGAGCAAAGTATTGCGTATATAAGTATTGTGTTGGCTAAACTGGTACATTTTGATCTCTTGCTGGAATTCACTTGGATGTCCGAGGGAATATTTGTGTGGGTGGAAGGGATTTAAATTAAAGCCCTTCGATTTGGGAGATGAAAGAATTGAGCAGAAGTTTTAATCGGATCATGTGGAGTGGAGTTCATTTCAATTCTGGATCATTCGGAAGACTGAATTTTGAATGACGGTGAATGTATGGAGCACAGATCTGTAAAAGGATGCGGTGTGTGGAGAAAGCTGTAAAGGGATGAAGCAAGGGCAAGATAAATGCGAGAAGATAAACTAGTCTGGTATTATGCTGGCAGTCTTTTTATTGTCCAAATTCTAGATTTGTATTACACAGCGCTGAGAAGAAAGCCCCTAAAACGCTTTGGCAAGTTCCCCTTTCTTCTGGGAATTTCCGCAGATTCTTCATACACAGATGTATCTATATAAGATATTCTGGTATTGTAAATTTTGTGGATACAGCTAGTTTGAATTGAAGGGAAATCTACCCGCAATATACAATTGTCAATTAACTGGAAAGCCAAGTCGGTAAAAGACTGGCTGCCAACCAATTAATAATTCTACCATGTTTTAAAATATGGATATATTTAGCTAAGTATAGTGCTTGGTTTTATCTGTAAGTATTACACGCACACTCGAGTAATTTTAAACAATACTCATCATCACTGTCCTATCTCGACTATTGCAGATAATATGTTTTCCTGCTTGCTTACTCATGTGGCAATAAGCAAGTTGGACGTGTTGCAGCAACGTCTTGATAATTAAAATTACCCTGTATCCGCCTCTTCTTAATCTTTTCGCTGTCTTACTTGATGCCCTTTTTAAGGTTGAAACTTCCCACATAAATCAAAACTGCAAATGAGAATTTCATTGTTGAAAAGTTTCTAGTTTTTGAAATTATAAACCACAAGAAAATTAGCAAGTAGAAGAGAAAGCAGTTGCTCTTGTTGAGGATTATTTGAGCACAAATAACGAACCACGACCGTTTTCTCTGCCTGCTTTCAATGTGGAAAACTTTCTCCTCGTAATATTCCTATTTCTGTTCTGTGTATGTGTACACATTCTAAAACCAAAATCATTCCCCATCGCTCGCTCTCGGATTCCCGCTCCTCTTACTTTCTCCAATGGACCTTTGCACCATCCACAGAGTATGTTTCTTATTAAGAGAAAGAATATTCATAATAATAATGTCAACCGAAAAAACATGTCCACAAAACGTCCCTTCCATCTTGCATCATAGCTGCGCAAGTAGCAAAAAATTTGCTCTTGTGTCAATGTCAATGCGAAGTTCCTGAATTTGTTTGCCAATTTTTTCAATTTTGTACCTATAATAAATAGCAACCCTTCTGCAAATTTATGATTATATAGTAATATAAGTGATTGGAGACAATTGTGATTTTATTCATTTCACTAATGCAACGGTGAAACGATGACATGCCGTAAACGAAATCATTTTGCATGCAAAGTGCGAGTGAAAGTGCGGAATCGTGAGAGAGCAAATTCTGTACATGTGCCCTACTACACACACCAACCACCATCACTAGTAGTAGTAAGTTTCCTCAGATCCGTCGTCCGTGGAGAGAGCAGTGTGGGACCAATATCCCGTTGATCCCAAGAAGAAGACTTTCTCCCTTGATGAAGGAGCACATCGGTTCAGTCGCAGGTTGTTTGTCTCGCTCCCACAACTCTCTCTCTCATTCGCTTCCTCCTCATCATCATCATCATCTTCTCTGTCCGTTGTTATCCCATTTTAGTAGTTGTAGCTGGACAAACACGGAGCTCAACACATACACCAACACATTCACATCATTTTATCTCTCTTCTCATCCAGCATCCAAAATCCGTCCAGCCAGTGTCAGTCGTGTGTCAAACAATTGAGTATGTACAATACATACATACAGATACATACCTGTCTGTGCTGCAATCATCCAATCCAATCCGCAATTCTCCTCCTTCCATCCGTTCTTGTGCATTCACTCATTCATTCATACGCTAACTAAACTATAACTTCTAATCCAGTCCGACTACAAATTCGATCCAACTCAGTCAGGAGATTTTTAGGCTCCTTTGCATATACTCTCATGCAATTTGAATTAATACCCATTTTGAAATGAATAACGAACTGTTGATTAAGACTCTGACTCTTTCTTATTGTGTGTGAAGTGGATTATTCAGAAGTGAAGAAAGTGAAGCCGTCTCTTATTTTTTAAGTTTGGTTGGTTTGGTTGTGGTTGATTGGCGAAGTGGAACCTTGACCTTTTCAAGTAGAACGGTTTATGTATCGACCTAACCTGATTCTCGTGTTGCATGGTGAAGTGGATAGAAGAAAAGCAAGCAAGCACAACGACTTTTTACATTCCCCTGCGGATAACAACATATGCTTTTTGCAGGAGAGAAAGGGAGGGTGACGTGAAATCAAGCATGACTTGACTTCCATATTTATTTTATCAAGATTTCTTGTGCCTACACTCACTCACTACTATTAAACAACTTTTAGACCACGTGGTAGTGGTAGTGTAGATAACAAGTCCAGTTAATAGCTCATGTTTAAGAAGACGCCAAAATGCTAAAGGATAATATTAATGTGAAGACAAATGATTGTAAAGTTTCGCCATTCTACTCTTCAACTTCATATCATTTCTGATAACACTTTAGTTCGTGACTCAATCCCTTCAACTTTCTCTCATTATGGTGCTCAACAATTTATTTTTAAAATCAGGCGTATGTAACACGTGGTGGTTTTAATATCCTGTCATGAAGGAATGAATCAATACCGTCACAAGTTTAGTTTTCAGTAGAATATATTTTAATATAAAAAAATGTGCAGTGGATGAAAGAAGTTGGAAAAAATCAAAAATCATCTTCTGCAACCAGAAGACATTATCAGCATAAATTCGTGTTATCATACTGCACTCAAGGGGAGAAATATATAAGGATCTGAGAGGCGAGATCAAGTTTTATGCGGTTGGATTTAGGAGAGAGACGAATAAGTGAGTGCATATCTATCTCGTCCTAGAAGTGATAAGTTGCGACTTTGGGAAAATGAAATGACACTTTGCTCCATCAATAATAAAAACGCTATATTCTCTTCTTCATCTTTATATAAACCAACCTCAAAAAACGTCACACAAATAACAGCTCCCTGCCTCTGACTTTCTTCACATCCATCCATCCTGGTAGTAGTCCACCAACATAATACTTACATTAATCTTGGTTTGTGGCTGCTCTTTCTTTGATAAATGGGAATCAACAAGAGAAAAACAGCGTTCGACGAGTAGTACGACTCTCCATGACCCGTAATATCAACGACCACAAAGAATGAAATTGCAGTTTTCGCACTACCCCACAGGTCAACTGCAAACACGTAACTCTCTACATCACAACTTCAACTACCTTATTTAGTACGCTATCTAACATTGAATACGATGTGAAAGTAGCATTCCAATCCCACAAAGAACCAAATCATGCCGATTATTAAGTTCTTTTTTTACACTTCAAAATCCAGGATTTCCAACTTATCCAGATTTTACTAGTCTTCTGCACCAAATAAAACTCGCGAATGAAGTTTCCTCATGAAACTTTGAACAATCGAAAAAACCTATGACGCAAAACCTGACACTTAAATCCACAAAAAGACGAATTTTTGTTGTATCTCACTCAACCATTTCTACTTTTTGATCTGCTCTCTTTTCCAACCACAAGCGATCTTCAACACTACTTTCTCCTCCTGGTGGTGGTGGTGGTGTGGTGATAATGATGATAATGGTGTGAGAGTGGTCATGACTGACACACCACAAAATAAATAAAATGCAGACCCACTCATTCAAGTGAAAATAAGGTGGAAATGAGATGAAGGAAAAGTTTCCTCGGAAAAGGGAAAGGAACAAGTGGACTGATGAGTCAAAAGGAGGAAACGAAATAATCTGTCTTCTCTTCTCCGCTTAACTGAACAAATAATACATTTCCCTCAACCAACCTTTCCCTTTTACTGCAGAAGATAATCGCACCGCAACCACTTTCTCCAAGTAGGAAACAATTGTGCGAGTGAATGATGCCCGAGGAGATCGATCTAGCATTCTTTGAATTTCCTACAGGCTGTAATTAATGTGCCCATTTTTCTGTTTAAGACAAATTAATTGTACACATAAATAGTTCTAATTAAAAATAATCGGTTGGAACTGATGGTGAAGTGGAACATATTTCTATGATTTCACAAAATTCCTAAAAAAAAACGTTTAAAATAAATTATATAGTCATGCAACGACGACATTTTCTGGTCTCGTGGCTGTATTGATAATAAGGAATAAAACGTAACTATAGTGTTGCGAAATAGAATGAATTAGTTATTATGATTATAACATGTCCATTATCGTGCTAAAAAAAGTGCATCGTCTTAGCACGCCCAACATTAGGTCACGCTTATCTGCAATTGCCAATATGTACGAATACAGATACAACGAGATTGACGACCACATTAACAAGACTGTGTATTGCCCCTCCAACCACAATATTATATAAAACACTATATTTATTCCAGAAAGTTTTG